>JACTAT010000039.1:2746184-2814826 GCA_014526335.1 Chrysaora quinquecirrha | reverse complement strand
CGATCTTTTCGCTGAGCCAAAGCCTGGGACTGAGGGGGTAAAGCTGAGAGCAGCAATTTGTGCATTGACAACAACAACGACAGAAAGAAGGAACTTTTTGGCGGGAAAATGTTTCGTCTCAACCAATGGTCTCAACAATCTCGACTTCTTAATGGCGGACGCTGAAGTGGTAATCGACTGTGTTGCCATTTTTTATGAAGAAGGAAAAGGAGGCGAGGAATACAGAAAGAAAAATAAGTTTCGATGTCAGATCCCAGCAGTGGAGAAGAGCATTTCAAAGCTGAAGAATACTGTTTGGTGAGTATCGTCACGTCAGGACATTTTCATAAAACATGGATGTTTGGTTAGGCCCTTCTTTTCTTGCATGAAAAGCTAACTGCATTTTATATTTTATCTATCTATTGTAATCTGGTAATCCCTCCATTTTATTTATTTTCAGTGAATTTGCAGGATTGCGAGAAACTGCCAAGAAACTGGGTCTTGGCGATTCGCTTGATATTCAGCTCAACAGGTGATTTTGATTTAAGTTCTTGAAACAATAAAAAGATACCTAGGTTCGATGAAGTTGATCCTTGTTACAAAAAATTTGTGAGTGTGTTATTACTGAAAAATTGCCAATTGTATTAATAACTTTCAATCTTCATTTCTTATTCTGTACATGTACACCACTACACCTTTATTGACGAGTCCCCTTCATTATAGAGAAACTAAAAGCAATGGCCGTGTGGAAAGAATTGCTATAGAAACTGATAGGCAGCTTGGTTTAGAACTACCAGCAATTGTAAATGGGTCTGACAAGCTTCAAGGTGAGGGACCTTTGGATTATATTATATTTGCAATGCATCTGACTCCATCTAGAAAGTTAAACTTAGTACACCTGATCTATGCATAACAAGAACAATGAACTATATAACTCAAAAGATATATGCAATGCAAGCCACTACAAAAGTCCATTGTTCTTTTCACTCAATGTAGGATACATAACATGTTGAGAGTGTGTGTTGCTTGAGTAATTGGGTTTTGTGGCCAAAAATTCTCTAAACAAGGGTCCTTTTTTACTACATTTTCATTTGTGGGTTAGGCTGATATTTGCAAAAAGTTAAAAGTTAAAATTGGTAGTTTTCCACCAAAATTACACATAGAAATGGACAGAAAGGCAAGTCATGAAACCCCTGGTATGGGTTTTGACTGATTTTAAAAATTGACTTATGCATCAACTTTACTTCTGTTTAAAACTGGTAATGTACATACTACTCTTATATGACCAGTGTTTATGCAGTTTGAAGGATCAACCAAGTTTTTGAAATTGTCAATTCCTCTTATATACCATAATTTTCTTTTCAGTTATAATTTATCCTGTAAGGAAAACATTTGAAAAATGTGTACCTAGAATTGTAATTAATGGACCTGCCAAAAAAGAAGAGTCAAAACCAGAACAAAAGAAAGCTACTTTATCCAAGGAAAATTTAGCAGAACTGAATAAAAGTAAGATCAAAATCTACTGATTCAATTTTCAATTACATTTCATAAAAATGCTGCAAATATTCTCACAATTCAAGTGCTCTTAAAAATCTATCATCAAAATAATATTGTAGCAGTCTTGACATATAATGCTGCATGTCAGAATGGTTTCTAGAAACAAAAGCAAACAAATGTTCTGCAATCCTTTCTTATAATTGTCATATTTTATTTTTTGCAGGGTTGGAAGAATATAGAACTAGCAAAGTAATTCAATGTGAAACACATAAAGAAATAAGATCTTGTGGAAAATTTATTTCATGGCCATGGAAAATAAAATGTGGCATATGTGCAAAGAACATCCAGTTGCGTTATGATGCTGATATTCATGGAAGGATATCTCATTTTGAAAGACGTGAGTCTGTTTGGCTTGGCATAAGTTTTTCTACAATTTTCAATGTAATATGTATTGAAAAAAGTAATGAGACCTTAAATTTTTTTAAATTTCTTATCATTTCTATAACAGTATTATATTGCTTCCAGTGCGTAACTGATGTAGGTTGGGGTTGGAGCAATTTCTTAGGGCCCCCAAGCCTTTGGGGCTCCACAGGTTATCAGCATACAGATTTTTGCATTATGTGATGTGAAAAGTGATTTAATAATCAAATAGTCCCAAATTTAACATGTTACACAATTTTTTCTTTTCTCCTGAATTCTACAGGCAATGGCTATTGCAATTCTCAAAATTGATTACAAACATTCTATTTTCTAGAATTTTTTCAAGGAAATTTCAACCTTTGGTAATACATAATTTCTCTCTGTTGGTTTACCACAAAGATTTTTCCTAATGCAGTCTATTTTTACCTTGTCTTAGAACACTTCAACAAGTGTAACCAAATGAAGGCAGGTCAGAAAGAGAATGGAAACAGTAAACAGTTAACCCTCTTAAGTTGTTTTGTGAGATCCAAGCGAAAAGCTGATGCAGCAAGTGAAGGCCAAGAGACAGGAGCAGGAAAGAGGTCGAAAGATGTTCTTCACCAAATCATTGATTCAGACATTGATGAATCAGACTGTGAAAAAGAAATGTAATTACATCTCTTCCTTTATGAATATTGTTCACCATGCAAAGAGTTCCAAACTTGTATACAACAATCTTCCAGATAAATAATTTTCAAAGAAATTTGCATGTGTCGATATGTATAAATGCTTTGCTATTATAATTTTTAAGGAATATAAAATGTTGCTGCAGATTAATAAAATTACTTATTTCAAAGATGACATTATTTTTTCAGCAAGAAACTGTTTTCGTTAGTTTATTAGTAACTCTTATTTCACATTATTATATAACCACAGCACATTTAGGTGTATGCGGCAAAGAAGGTTTGGAAACAATATTCACTTCTATCTCTTTAGAACTCATAGATAAAACTATATTTTCTTTAGGAATGCCAGTGAGAATGAAAGTGCTGATGAACCGAGCGATAACTATTTGTCCTCAGAGATTGAAAGTAATGATTTTTCAGAAGAGGAAGACATATGTTCTTGTACTGAGATAGTTAGCGAAGGTGATATCGATGAAGATGATGTAAAAACAGTGCATATTGGGATAGAACAAGCTGATGCTGTCTGTATTAAACTGAATGATTTGATTGAATGTGGAAAAATTAAACGTGATCGCATTTTTTACAAGTACCTTTCTGATGTTGTTGAAATTATGTACCACCCATATCATGAATACGACCGTGAAGTTGTTGAATTTTTCAACACCATAACTTACCTGGGAGGAAGGCGAACCACGAATTTTATTCGCGGACCAATGAACGTTGGTGATGGAAGAAACAGTCATGCTGATGGCGGAATAGACAAAAAAATGAATCTTGGTGGTCCTTCTGAGTCTGTTTGTCGGAAGTACCAAGCTGGCTATACTACAGACTCTGGAATTATTGGATCGCTGTCACATGCATTCATTGAACTTGCAGGGGATCCCAATGTCTCTCATCTAATTGAAAAGGAAGACCTGGTTGTAACACCTTGCGCGTATGCAAATGATGGTACAGCTTTAAAGCCAGCAATCGAGTTTGATCCAAGGTTAAAAGAGTGTGTTGGGCTAAAGGTTCCAGTGAACCTAGCGTATGCTAATGCAAATCCTGCTCCTGCACCCGATGAATTGAAAGAACAAATAATCACTGAAGCAATAGTGTCTTCACTGACAACACTCGACAACAAAATTAGCTTACCGTGTGCTGTTGAATATTCTACACAGAGTGGTAAAACGGGCGATGCCATGGCACAAATTTTTGAAACTGAAATTAAAACACTACAAGTTTGCTTGAATTGTCAAAAAAGAGCCAAACTTGAAAGAAATGTTTTAAAATTAGAAAACTGTGAATGTGATAGTTTTTGCAAAGATTGTTTTGAAAAAAAGACGGTTTGTCAGAGCTGTGATCGAATAGGACAAGTCAGTCATATTCCATCTCTAAGGAAATGTGCGTTTTGCATTGAAAATGAAATTCCATGCAGAAGAATTGTTGTTGTCGTCCTTACTAGTGATTGCGAACAAGGTAATAAAACAGCTTTCGAAAATATTATTGAAAAAATAAAACTTAACAGTATCGACCCAGAACTGCTCCTGTTGAGCGTAATTCCAGACTCTCCACACGTCGGAAAAAGCATGAAAGCATCCTTTTCAAATTGGTGGCTCAAATGTGGGGATGAAAGATGCAATCTATCCTTGCTTCAAACACTTCGCAATAAATCTGACCAGACAACAAGATGTACGTTCAGGAAATTGATTCCTAAAAATGACTACGTCAAGAACAAAGACCGCCAGGATCCAAATGCAGTTCTTGCCCTTGCTGATAAAAGAGTTACACAAGAACTGACAAAGGTTGGCTACGTTTGTCAAACAATAATTCCAGAGTTGGTTAGATATTCTGCTCATAATCGAATTGGAAATTTTCCGTCGCCAATAAGTGTTACTGTAGCATCTTATGGTTGGCTAGCATTTTTATCCTTTGATTGCAAATCAGAAACCTCAACTTTGTATAAAGCAAGATTACATAGCCCCGTTGACAACATATCAGTGCTTAAGGATAAGCTGCCATCAAGAGAAATTCATTTTGCAGATGGAATTCTCTTCTTAGCATCCCAAAAAGGCCCAATAAAGATAGTGGAATTTGAGCAACACGCTGTTTATGCAAAGTCATCTGGAAGGAGAAAGAATGACTTAGCGGAACTCGCTAGTTGCTTCAAATTAGATTCAACTGGTACCGTTGCCGCTATCAAAAAGCGGATAGAGTGTTACCTTCAAGAAGTCGAAAAAAAGTACAAGGAGCAAAAAATTCCTAAAGAAGACATTGCATTCCTAAATGAAGAAGTGCAGCCAAATTTCTCGTCAATGGCATGCGTAGATAGCACTTTAATTTACTGTGCAAATCCAATTCAAAGGGCTGTTTATTCATTGACGTTAGAGAAAAATGGCATTGGATTGCAGTGTGTTAATGCGGAACCTTTGGTAGAATACGGTGAGCACTGGAGAGAGGTGAACAGCTTGTGCATCCAAGGTGAAAACGTATTCATTTCACACTATCAGGGGATAAGCAAGGTAGACCTGGAAAGAAAAGTTTCTCTATTAGTAGTTGAGATGCCAAATGAGCCTTGCATTCTCGCAAGATTCCATAAAAGCATTCTGCTGACAAATCAAAAAAGATGTAGTGTATGGCAGTTGATGGAATCTGGAGATTTGGTTTTGTTTGCTGGAAGTGTCGAAGGCAACCAGGACGGACCAGCTTCAACATGCAGCTTCAAACAGCCACTGGGTATCAGCACTGAGTCTGACAGCGTCGTATATGTTTGTGATGCTCAGACAAATAGCATCAAGCTCCTCACCCGTATGGAACATTGTTCCAAGCTTTTGAATGCCATGGGTTCACTATACGAAGCTTTTTCTATACACAAGAAAGGTGCCACTTACAACGTGAAGTCACTTTCAGAGGCTCTTACTCTTGTAAGAAGTTGCCAGAGTCTTCTGCGAAGGAATGAACACAGCATTCGCTCGGAGATTAACGAAGCTAAAGCCTTGAATGGTCCTCAGGGACATATTTCAGCTAAAACAGTTATCTCTGTTGATTTGATTGAATCTGGGTTAGAGCGTTTGAGAGTTGTTCTGGCAAACTTCAATTTCAACTCATGTAATTTGCTGAGCTGTATGACTTTAGATATTGAAAACTGTCACGCCACAGTACATTTCAAGCAAGCAAACATGTCAATGCTTGAGTATTCCAGAGCTTTTGGAACCACCATGAAGGAGAGCATAAAGCGTATCACGCATTGGGCAGCTTTCTACCACACCAGTACCAAATCGTGGTATCCAAAGCCAGAGAAGTCCCTTCATTTCCTGCAAGTCCCCGTTGTGAAGCTTCTTCCAGCGGTACAAATGTCGCAAGACAACTGTGAAATCTTGAGGAACTGGGCAAAGGCACACGGTGCTGCAGTCAGGCAGAGAACGGTTCGCCAAGAGACCACCATGGCAAAACAGGGGACACTGCCAGAATATATGTACCAGCGTCAGAACATTGTTACAGAGCGTGTCGATGTGTTTTCTAACTGCCATCCCGACACAGAAGAAAATCTTGATGTGAGCGACGACCAGTTTTCCGCAGCAAGTGATGCAGAGATGTCAGAGAATTTCGACGAGGTTGATGAATTTGATTCGAGCAGTGACGAAGATGACGAAGAGGAATTAGAACATCAACAGGCCAACCACGATGAGATAGGAAAATCCACAGACTTTCTACTTGGTGCACGGTCACGCTATGGAAGAGCCGTTCGATTTAATAATAGGTTGCTCTTTTAGGTGAATCGTAGCAAGGGAAACTATATTTTAGTTTATTTTACTAAAATAAAGTAGAATTGATGATGCACCAATTGGATGTTCTATTTTTTCAGTTTCGCGAAATTTTCTATGGGCTTTTACGGTTTTTACGAAAACTTTGAGCGGTTTTACGGTTTTTACGAAAATTCTGAGCGGTTTTACGGTTTTTACGAAAATTCTGAGCGGTTTTACGGTTTTTGCGAAAATTTTGAGCGGTTTTACGGTTTTTGCGAAAATTTTGAGCGGTTTTACGGTTCCCAGACCCCCCCAAACACCCCCTCTACGAAGCTGGCTAACTACACATGCATCTTGCCGAGCATTTTCCGAGGAAAGCAGCAACATCCAGTCAAGCAAACTCTACATATGTTCAATTTATATATTCACAAATTTAAAAAAAAACACGAAATCCCGAAAATTCGTTTACTTTTGAGAAACTAGTTTACTAGGAGAAACGTGTATCCAGAATTATGTACTACCTTTTTGTAGGCAGTCCACGTGGACAGATTGGTCGATTCGCCCCTCATCCATAAAACATAAATCAACAAAAACATATGATGGCAAAACTAGAGCAACTTTGCATAAAAGTTCGATAGAAATTATTAACATTAGTAAATTTAGTGAGAATATGAATATAGATCCTAAAGAAATGTAAGCCTAGGTACTCGTTAGAACCCGGCTGCAGAAGCATCATGACCAAAGTTATAGGCAATACACAGGGAAAAATGAAAGAAATGTATTGTTCTACTTTCAGTACAACCTCAGTTCCCATTGATCTGGACTAAGCAAAAAGACCATTTTAACTCCATAGTAACTGCGGTCGCTAATCCTTGGACTGGACTTCGTCACTATTCTTTGTCAAAGCAAACGCGAGATAGCATGCAGTCTAGTCTGCCAAAAAGTACCAGACGGGTAACGTACAAACAGCAGTTAGCTTTGACAGTTAACAGCTGATCCATGCAAAAACCAAACCAAACCAGCAAAGCATGCCAACGAAACTTAACTTAGTGTCTAGGGACGTGAAAGTAATTTAAAAACACCCCGCCGAAACAAGGAATAAAGCTATTTAAAACAGAATATATTTTGAATGAACTCTTTCAATGAACTTGAAAAAATCGGCTAACAGTCTTAATTTCATTCTCAAGAGAATTTTTCTGTCAAACAGTGCAGGCACCCTTCTTTGTTATGGAAAATATTGGAGGATTTATATGAGAAATCGTAATAGGATAAGTTGAAATACGCATTCAGCAACCAAAATCTGGCCTTTATGCAAAAGTTCAACTCCTAGTTTATACTGAGCTAGATTCCGCAGTCATTATTTTCTCATGATATATGATATAAAATGTGAAAGCGATTTGACCGGTTTTACCGCGACGGAAGATCGAAGGTGTCTTAAGTTCCAATCTGTCCAATAGTTTAGCAAACGTTTTTATAAATCCTAGGCCTATTACAAATTTCAATTTAATTTTGAAAAGTTTTCACCGCCTTTTTATCAGATTCTTTTCTTGTTTGCCGGGTGTTTAGGTACAAGACATACAGAATAATTAATCTCCCATAGTAGGAAAATTTGTTTCCTAGCCAAGTTTCGGCAGGTACTCGGGTACTGAGTCGAATGTTTGCAGAACGAGGTCGTATCGTCCTTTGAAAAGTGTATGTCGAATGGATGTAAAGCCTTAGCGCCTTGCGGCCTTTTGAAACAATGAAAGGAACCGTGGGTCATTTCACTTCTCGAAAAGACATGAGATTCCTGTTGAAACAAAAGGATTTCTGGGTTTCTAAGGAAACAATGAGAAATCCCAGCAAAGGGTTCAGGAGATTCCGAGCAGTGAATTGCCCCAGGGTAGGAACAAGTAGCTACGAAAACCCGAAATGAAAGATAGCTACCCTAACGCTATAGCAAAAAAGAATAAAATAAAATAGGCCTACCAGTTCTTGATTTCTGGCGACAATCTGTTGATTATTTTCATCAAGTCTGCGAACAAGAGAGCTCAGCTCTATGACTTTACGATGTAGGACACGTTCTGGATCATTGTGAGGTTTCGACGACTGAAAGGATTTGGAAAACGACCAATGAGAAGACAATTAATCATAAGTAATAAATCTAAAAATTGTTGTAATAGAATAACTGTCAGTACTAGAATAACAGTGAGAACACGAGCAGATAGAAGTGTTTGAGAATATTGTATTGCACTGAACCGTTTACAATGGTTTATCTGGTATAACTTATATAGCGGACACCATTTTAAGATAGCAGTTCATTTTGGCCTATATTATGTCGTATTCCAGGTCGCTGCACGATAAGTGGAAAACCGGACTCTTTTTGAATGGTAGTGCTTTCGTCTCAAATTCCCCTGACCACACTGGTTGAAGAAAACGATAACATTATGTGCCCTTGTTCTTCTACGAACTGATTTGACTTTTATTTTAGCTCCTGTCATTTGGCACCTCAACCTCGTTCCCAGGGGTAATTGCTGTCTTCAGCCTCGGTTCTACTACTCTAAGTATTTGAGAATGATGCCTTGCGTTAATGATTTTCTATGGAATAACTGTAGATTCCGTTATTGAGCGAAAGGCATTATGGTGAAATTCTCCGGTTGCCATCTTTTGCCGAATCGCCTATTGCTTTTATCATAGTCTTTCGTTATGAAAACGTAGAGGTAGAAAAACGTGGAGTCAAAATTTAGCCTTATAACTCTTGTGAAAAGGTTGTGCTCAAGTTTTGGCATGATTACTTTCAGAAGTCCTGTAAAAAATCCTCAGTCTCTCTCTTACGATTGAGGAAAATAATTTATGAAACTTACCAGTCTTAGAGGTAGTGGCGCTGTTGCATCAACCTCGTAATCGAAATCCCCAATTCCTCTG
The DNA here is from genome assembly GCA_014526335.1 of Chrysaora quinquecirrha. NCBI lineage: Eukaryota > Metazoa > Cnidaria > Scyphozoa > Semaeostomeae > Pelagiidae > Chrysaora > Chrysaora quinquecirrha. Next base: position 2,805,636 of record JACTAT010000039.1, on the reverse strand, counting down.
ATCTGCGATTTTGAGATTCGTTTGTCCCATGAATCAGCCATTTTCAATCTTGAAAGAGCTTCATCCAAAGATTCTTTTTCCATTTGCAAACGCAAGCAACTTCCTGATTCTAATCCAAGTTTTTTCTCTAACTGATCAATCACTTTCTGCATCTCTTTCATTTCAGCAAGCTAGAAAAAAGTAACAAATATATTTATTAAATTTATTTTACTGTTTTAATGGGTGCGTTATTTCGAAAACGGAGAGTCAAAAGAAAGGAGAGTCACTAAACTTGTTACAATCTTAAGCAACGACTCCCAAGACGCTTGTGTGATAATGCCCATCTACGGATTCATTCGTAAGAAAACTGGAAGACCCCGTGCAAGGTGGGTTTTACACCAAAATAATAGGCAATTTCATTTTGCGTGAAGTTCCCTTATTTCCTAAAGGAAAGTAAAATGCAAAAACTGTTTTCAGGATAAATGACATTTGATTCGTGTGAAATTTCGATCTAGCTAATTGTCGAAGCAAATAAACCTTCTTACTGGTTTTGCGCAACCTTCGCCCAAGACGATTCACCCAACCAAATCTAGACTTATTACCTGGCCTTAGTTTACGCTATTGAGTTCAACTGCTGGTTGCTACTACCGATAGATGGGAGGGACTCAGGTAATAGATCCAAAGCAATCTGGAAGTTTTGCCCAACCCAAAATGACAAGGATAAGTTTCTTTCATGTAGTTTGTCGATGATTTGCTTTTTAGCCCAAAATCCTCCGATTATCTCAATGATGATTGTTTCTGTACAAAAAGATATTAATAACAAGTAATGTAGATGGGCAAAAGGACCGACAATGTTAGGCAAAAAGAAGTTGGGCGAAAGAATCGATGTAAGCGATAGACGCCACTGATATTTGCTCCTGAACAGAGAGACACAGAGACAGAACGAAAAAGATCAGGGAGACATAGCTAGATATATCGATTTCTCCCGGAAATGGACATAGCGATGCTGCTTTGCCAATTTTACTGTGCGCTTCATTCTGGCGAAGGGTGAAGAGTATTTGGGTTTCGGACGGAAAAAATTCAAATCAGCGAAGCTGAAGAGGTCATCTGAACAGCAGTTTTTGTGAAGAAGAATGTTTTAGGCCCTGGCGAAACGATCAAATATTTTTGGTCCAACTTTAAATATGCATGTCAAGCAAAATGTTTGGTGTTTAGCACCTTTCCAACACTGCTTGTCAAACATTCTTTTTATTTTCGACAAACTGCAGCAACTTGTAACATTTCAGTGCCCAGCATTTAGCAACATTTCTTAGCAACAAGGCATTCTTGCTTGCGCATTAGCAATCACTTCCTTGTTCCAAAATGTTGCTGACAGTAATGTTTTTGAACACGTGACCAAACGGTCAAACATTTGTTGTATTTGTGAATGTTTTACCAACAATGTTTGGTCGTTTTGCCAAGGCCTTAGTTTACAAGCTTTCAAAAGTGGCGTTTCTAATTAAATTGGTACAGAGCGAAGTGATCAGGCAGCGTTACAAATGTGCATGATTTTCAACAATGAAACCACTAGAAGGTCAAGCTTACTAGATTCATTTACCTGTCGACGACAATCCTTGGAAGCGTCCTTCTTTATATCTGTAATTATTTTGTTTTGATCTTGCAAAATTCGACGTATTTCATCCGCTTTTTCCCGGTCGGCTTGCTTCGTGATTTTCATTTCGTCTTGTAGTGCTTTATATTCAGACATCAAATTGAAATAATCCATTTCGACTTTTTTCCGCGCTCTTTCGAATTCATTTTCACACTCATTGCGAATTCCAGTACGTAATTCATCATTCAAAGAATTCATCAAAATCTCTTTCTCGTATTCCCATTCTCGTTTCGCTCTTCTCAGCTCTTCATTTTTCTCTTTTATTACTCTATCTATCTCCTCATGCAACGTTACTCTTGCATTATATTCAAATTCTTTTATTTCTGCATCTCTTTCCTGCATCATTTTCAAAACAAGATCTTCTTGCGTCGCTCGGGCATTGCTCGCTTCTTCCTCTCTGGCAGCCATGACATTCAAAACATTTTCTCTCTGCAAAGAAATACTCCTATTTCTCTCTTGTTTCAGATCTCCTTGCAATCTCATTAAATGCTCTCGCATTTGTTCACCCAAAGCAGCAGAATATTGAACATCATTTAAACTTTTTGATCTTTGCATTCGCGTTAAGATTCGATCAGACAAATTTGATTCAGATTTCCATCTCGGCAATCTTCCTTTGTCGGCCATTTTTGTTGGTGCACTTTTTGCAGATTTCACGTTTGAAGTCCTTCCAATTTAACTGCTTTTTCGATGGTCTTAAATCAGCATCATTTTGATAAATTTCTACTTGTGAAAATCATTCGCCATTTCCTTATTTCATCCAGATCCAGTGTTCGACTTCGACCATCATCAACAAAAACATCATTTTGCCATCTCATCTTCCAACCATGGCCTAAACTCCCCAACTCTGCAGCCAAAAACCTATCTTTTTCTATCATAAAACATAGAGTCATGTCGCCCTGATTCGGCACCCAAACAAACTTCGCATAATTCTAACTACGCCAACCAATCGCAAAATATAAAGGGCTTGGGCCTAAAATGATTGAAAAAAGCCGGCAAAAAATGTTCATTGACGCTAGTTTGGTTGTTTATAATTTTTTTTAAAGTGTGCCTTTTTCGTCTAAGTTCGTCGTTATAAAGTTTTTTCGAGGCGTACCTGTCGAAGAGCGGCTTGTAAACTTCGAATTTTTCGCTTCCGTTTCTGCTCTCAGGTTTTTAAAATTGTTTTCTCTCTTTTTCGCCCGCAACTTAATCCGACAAAATTTTATTTAATTTACAGCGTAACCACTTGACACAAAATATTTGAGGAAACCTTTACGATGTTTTGACTATTATCCATAGAACAGCGATAAATGTCGAAAGTAGTTTGGTGGTCAAAGATGTCGCCCTAATTCGCCATTAGTCGCAAGTTATGGTAAAGTTATGGTAAAAACGTCGATAACTCCACAGGCGAAAAAATTACCTAGGTATTCTAACATTGAGTTGAATTGTTTTGAATCGAATGGCCTAATGGCGAAATGGGGCGACGGTAAATTGAAACTGCGACATTGAGCACTTTGACTTTTGATTAGATTTTGAGAAAGAGAAGTTGATTGATTACCTTTTAATTTTACACATTGTTTTCAGAAGGGATTAAGGTATATTGCGATGAATTAAATATTTCCTGTGACAATTATTATAGCTTCTGTGTGGGAATTCTTCTTTAGGGTGCCGAATCCGGGCGACACGACTCTAGCAAAAGATGATGTGCAAAGACTCATCAAGGTAACAAGAAAGATTCAAAATTTAAGTTTGGATTCACATTTGGTTTGGCAGCATTACTGCTGTTGTGAAAACCTGCAACTTGGATAAATACCCTGGGCACCTACTCATTTACAAAACTGGGAAAGATTGACAGTTGAGTTAACCGAGTTTACTGTACCTACGCTTGCGGAAAGTGGTCCTGACAAGATTCCAACCTCTAGACTGGGTAGTTGGCTCCATGCCTGCAAGATATTGCCCGCACAGCTCTGTCCTAGTTTTCTTAAATTGGATGCACAGCTGGCATAAACAATAGCAAAACAAAAAGTTTCTATTGTTTTTTTCAATTCACGAAATGCACACGGCATGTTGAAGCCATTACAACTTGCATGTGCAAAAATGAAACATTTTCTCTTAGTAACTCTAACCCTAACTCTACACTTAGTAACTCTAACCCTAACTTCAGTCCTGGGACAAGTGCCTTGACGACTCAGCCACACCACCCCAAGATTTTGTAATCAATCCCTTGAAATTCATTTGATTTTTAGAACTGAAAGATCAGGTTGATCAAACTGTCTTTGTTGCAGATTTGTATTTCAAAACTTCTTGATGAAGAATCCGCATCTTTGGATACAATCAAAATGCAAGTTTATTTTGACATGAACTACACAAATAGAAATGACTTCTTGGAAGAGCACAGGAGAGTTCTTGAATCAAGATTGCAACCAATTATCAGAGAGATAACAGACAGCAGAGCAAGAACAAGAGAAGAGTTGGAAAGTAAGTGAAATGCCCAAAGTTACTCAATTTCACTAAAGCCCAATTTGCTTTCAATTTGTCATACATCTGTGAATAAATCAAATCTCTACAGTTATTACTGTATCAGAATCCAAAATGCTCCAGTTTTAAAATAGCAGCCATGAGGAGCTTATTTTCATCATAGCATTAAAGAGCTTTATTATAACACAAATATAGACTTGATAGTCACCTTACACTTGGGTGCCCAAGTGCCAACCCCCAGCTTATTCATGATTCCTTGAAAGTTTCCCTCCCCCAATCTTATTAGGATCCTCCCCCGCTTATAATTATTTGCATTAACATTGGTGCTGATATTTATTACTCGTTTACATATTACTTTGTTGGGATGAAACTTCACTTATAAACTCTGTTATTAAGGACTATGGAATGCCTATTATATGTACTATAGGTTCTTTTCTCATTGCATTTCAGAAGTTTGCTAACAAAGTTTGTCAAACAAGTTCCAACTATGAATATTGTATTTTCTTCTTTTTAGGTCTATATCGAAAGATTGTATCATATATATTGTTGAGATCAGGTCTTGGATCACCAACAGACATCGCAGCTGTTAGAGAAGCAACAGGTGAAAACTCTAAAACTGCTGAACTTCTCTTACACATATCTTATGTTTTGAACTGTAAACTTTTTGTATGCCTCCTTCCTGTTTTAACAGACTTTGCCGATATTACAGACAGACATATGCATGAAAACTTGAAGAGATCCTTCAAGTGATAAGATATAAGTTGTAAAATCTCTACGAGTTTTAGAATAAAAATCAAGATCATAAATGCAAATGGAGAGCATTTGGTCTATCGCTGTTATCCGCATCGTCAAATGACGATCGTAGAGTCTTGAAAAGTGGGAAAAGAGTCGACATATAATCATCTAGTATGATCATGCAATAACCAACTGTTAATACGATCACATGGGAACGACTTTACTGAAAAGACGGGAGCTTACTTCTTCACCAGAGCCCAGATAGTTTTCCTGTGACTACAACTGTAGACTTTTGCGACGACATCTTAGCGTTTTGACATCTTGTCGTCAGTTTAAAGTGTTGAAGCCGCTTCTATCTGAAGTTTTATCTGCAGTTGCATATTCTTGGTGTTTTAAAATCATAGAGCTCTGATATTTACGGCTAAACCAGACATCATGTGCAGAACGAGAATTTATATAGAGTCGAGGAAAGCTTTCAAACTTCCTCCTGACAAAACCACGCCCAGATGCAAACCTTCGCTTGATAATGAAAACAGGCGTTTCTTGGTCGCATGTAATTCTCTTTTGTTTTTACAACTGTATGACCGTACCCCGATCAATGACCGTTAAGCGTAACTGTTCAAGATACAAAATACTTGCAGATTCAGAATCAAGAGGTTGAAATTCATCCTATTTTGGAGTTTTGTAGATACTAAATACGAGTAACTCCCTAATGTCTGTACGATGGTTCGACGATGATTTCACGACTGCTAAAAATTCATTGTTTATACTACTTGCATTTAGATCTTGTGGTGATCTTATGTACGATTAGGAAACCTCGTTTATAAATAACAATAATCCTGCGATTGCTAACAGCCTCTGGAAACTAGATTTCTGTGATGATTCATAGGTAAAGACAGGAGGAGTTTGCTTTCTTGGAATCGTACCTACAAAGTGTCGTGTACAATCTGAATGCGGCACACGGTTAGTTTATAGTCCACTTTGGACCTCCCTACGTAATCTTCTTCGCGTAAACTCTAATATACGTAGACTCAAGCATAATAATGCCACCACATCAAGCATAATAACCCACCACAGTACGCAAAAAGCCCCACCACAAGAAGCATAATAACCCATCGCATCAAGCATAATAACCCACCACAGTACGCAAAGTACACCACCACAGTAGAGCTTATCCACCACAGTACGCAAAAAACCCCACCACAGTACGCAAAATACACCACCACAGTAGTACGTATCCACCACAATAGTGCGTATAGATTCGCTAGCGTGAGACTACACGGTCCATCAATCAATGCCATCACTCTAACCCAAAGCTCTTGATAAAACCTTTAGATCATCTTCTCTCATTTCAGCTGCACTTCAAAGTGTATTTCCTCAGACTGAACTTGGCACTTTCATGTCATTGGTCAAGAAAGACAAAGAAAGGCAACTCATCGAATTAACCCTCATAGTTTCTGGGATCAGATTATTCAATAAGGAATGTGGGAAAGGAGGAGAAGGGATAGACGACTGTAAGTTTTAATAAAAAAATTACGTTTATTGGCTGCAAAAACCCTTTGAAGTTTAAAATGTATATTCAATTTGGTCTTAGAGGCCCTGTATGAAAGGAATGTGATTCATAAATCAGAATTCCATTTAATATTTTTTGCCCCTTATTGCTGGTTTTAAGCTGCTAAAAAATTCAAATCGTACAGAAACATGTCCGAAAAAGCAATATGACCAATAAAGAGCAATAACGAGCAGCAAAAAGCATCTGAAACCAAAGCAAGCAATAATTATCACTTGTTTTACAAATGGAAACATTGCAACAAAACGGCAAGCAAAGAAAGAGAAAAATACTTTGGTTGTCCGCAGGCTAATTTCTTATAACTTGCTTTGGCATTGCCAACATGACAATAGATAAAGGTGCCACAAAATAAATTTTCTATGTATACCGGTCATAAGTTTCCTATGTATACCGGTCATTTGAATGCTTTTAAGCAAGTACACTTGACATACAAGTTGTAGAAACCCAGAAATATAGAACGAAAGGTATTTCAACAGGGGTTCAAGTAACCATTCCAGCAGCTTACAAAGCCAACTTTATAAGTGGCTGAAAATCCGAAATTCTCCATACTTCAACCTCGATGTCCCTGGTGTCCCTGTTGCAAAGATTCTTTAAGGATTCTTTATTCTTTAAGATTCTCATCGTAATTCTTTACTTAACTGTACTAGACTAAAAGGTTTAAATGCAGTCAAACTTCAATTTAAGTATATGTAAAACTGAGTATTAATGAACGCACAAAATCTATTGCAGTGCCAACGATATTACGAGAAGCCGTGCCATCAACGATTGATAATGTTCAAGTGGAAAACGACAATGTATCATCAGCAATATATGAATACACAGGTAAAGATGAGGCTCATTTTCGGGGATTACATATTCCCCTTTTCCATTGAGAAAATCTCCTTGTTCCCTGGAATTTTGTAGAATTATTCTTCAGAGTGATAGTCAAGCAAATGGATAGGGAGGATTTTACCTGATCCTTGTTTTCCGATGTTCTCTTGTTCCCTCTAAATTTTGACCATGTTCCCTTGTTCCCTGGATATATTTCGCATGTTTCATGCCTAAATGCATCTAAATGACTCTCAAGAGGGATGAAAGGGGGGCAATTGAAGTACGCAAATATGTCCTTTGATGACGAAATACAAAAATCCGTTAATTTTTCGATGTCCCCTTAAATCGTACCACGCAGTCATTTTACTCTGCACGGGGCAAGAAGGATCCGAAAATCGGTTTGAAAAGGTAGTCTACGTCCGAAATACGCCTTAGAATATTGGAAAAATATGTGATCCGCCAAGAAACTAAGATACGAAAATCCGTTTAGTAAAACTGATGAATACAAAATCCGCTTCTTGTAATTAACAAAATACGCCAATCTACCAAGCCTTACACCCCCCCCCCAAGATCACACGCGTCGCAAAGTATTTCTCACTTCCTACCCCACCGCATATTCATTGCTTCTTTTAAAACCCTCAGTCGTTTTCTGTATTCCATTTTAGCTTTATTAGAAAACGCTGACAAATTAATGAAGATCAATTCAACCATAAGCTGGGAGGCACTTAAAGATGTGCATATCAATGCACGACAGCATGAAAATTTCATTGCAATATTACTGGTAATTTTATTTATTGTTATTAATGTATCTTCACGTTTAGTATTTGTCTATCTTATAGCAATTTTCTCTGAAAATACTGCAAGCTTTGGCTTTGCAATGTGCTGCTAAACAATGGCTGCATGAAGTGTAGCACATACCCCGTTTGGCCAAGGTCTTAGTATCGTCTTGTAGCATTTATAAACAAAGACTCATCTCGGCTGCATAGCTTTAGCAATTCGCTCGACCTTTCCCAATTCTCGCGATACTTGAATGTACAATAATGACTTTCTTCTTTGTTTTAGCATGATATAAAAAACTGTCGTTCTCAGATCGAGGCATTAGAATCACAGTATCGAGCAAGGATGGATGTTTTGAAGGAGACAGTAGCATCGAAAACAGCAGTACCAACATCACAAGTTTACGTAAGATCAACATTCGACGGTATTTCCTGCCTTGCATGAGTTTAATGTGTGCAAAATCATTACCTAATAGCTGTATAAATGGTGGGAACATGGCGGTTAAGGCCTTAGCCAAACGATCAAACATTTTTGGTCAAACATTTGAAATGTGCTTGTCAGTAACAATGTTTCACCGTTTGGCGACGTCGTGAAACATTGCTCGTCCAACATTTTTTGCGTGTGTCAAGCAATCAATGTTTTTTAACTTTTTCAAAAACATCACGCCACAAATTTCGCTTGCTTTTGCTTGTCAAGCAATGATTGACAGTTTTGCCGCCTTTCCAACATTGCTTGTCAAACATTTCTTTTGTTATTGTCAAACTTCAACAATTTGAAACATTATGGCACCTAGCAACATTTCTTTGCAACAAAGCGTTCGTGCTTGCGCATTAGCAATGATTTCGTTGTTCCAAAGTGTTTGACAGCAATGTTTTTGGACGTGGCCAAACGGTCAAACATTTGTTGTAAAGAAATTTCAAAATGTTTGTCCAACAATGTTTGATCGTTTGGCAAGTGCCTAAGAACACTTGCCCCAAGCACACGCCCCTGTCCTGTCCATTAAGCGCCCCACACATTACACATTTTTTTGTTTTTAGAACACTTCTGCCATTTTTCAGCCTGCCTGTTTCCTATTTCTGAAGCCATTTTCACCACCTTATCACCCCTTACCCTTCAAAAACATATTCAATGTGTGTTTCCTAGCATATTAACTATGTTCCGAGGAAGGGCCTAACGATTGCGAACTTGGCTTGTATTTATCTCAAGTGTATTTTGGGGGCAACAAATTTTGACCCAAATGTATGCCCGGTGTTTCTAATAAAGGTCGTTCTAACCAAAAAAACGTGTAGGTAGCATTGGAACCTCTATTCACAATCCTGCTTCTTCTCCAAATGACATTCCTTTTTTCTACCATAGCCACAGTTCATCAACTTGGCCCACATATGGACTGGTTTTCAAGATGAGATGATATTACTTAGCGTTCTTAGCAACATATTTGCTAGTCTTGAGCAATTTAGTAAGGTAAATACAACGCGAACTCTGCTTCCCTTATTTGCTTCAATGCCATGCAATGATATTTTATTATGTATTATATTTTTTATTAAATTGTCTTTCTTTCACTTTCTTTCATTCCAAGATACGGCAAGTTCTATTTGACGAAAGCATGCTCGAGCCTCTTCTGCAATACGTGACAATAAAAACTGATGATCAACGCCTAGACGAGGTCAGTTAAGTCTGTTATCTGCGTTTTTCATAAGAAAAGCAAGCTCTCCCTTTTAAGGCCCAATTCCACTTCGTTCGCATTCACTGTTTGCTGTTCGCTAGCCATCAAAAAAAGCCGAACGCGAAGTGATTTTGATCTCTGCTGCAAGTCAAGCTCAGGCTTTCGAAAAAAGTTTACTTTATCGCCTAAAATTGACCACAAAGGCTGTATTCTGTTCGTAAGCGAGCGGCGAATTGCAAATTCGCTAGCGAACAGCGAATGCGAACGAAGTGGAAATGGGCCTTTAGAAGTTCCTCTATCAAAATTTCGAATTTCGCATCATAGGCCTTCCTTCATCAACTGCAGCATTCGTAGACAGTTTACCACCATTACGCTTCTTTAATACGTACAATTTCTATATATTTTCATTCCCTGATTTTAGACAAGCAATGAAGATCAGCGAATAAACAAATCTCGAATAACAGATAAAGAAATTGAAGTGCTGTACTCAGATACAACGAAAAACTTCGATCAACTTCCTACTCAGTTCAGAGTAAGTTATACAAGGTTTTAGAACTTTTCTTGGTCCTTTTTCATGGTCCTTGGTCCGTTTTACATATTCCAAGCATGTAAGTTTTCAATGTAGTCAATTGGATGTGATATGATATGGCAACTCAGGCATTCTGGAGTCTGGTCCTTGTTTTCGCCTAAGAACTTGGGTTCGAACCCCTACACGTTCATTTCTAAGGCGTCTGAAATGGTACTCGTTGCCTCTCTGCTTGGGTTTCGAAGATGGGTGTTAGGATCAGTGGTCTTTTTTGTCAGGAATCACGAAAAGGGAAGATATTGGTGATCAGTGCCCAATGCAGTTTAAATCTACAGAAACGTATAGCGATATCATCTCTCCTGTAGTAAATCTGTCTCAAAATAGGAAAAACAAGGGGGTCGTTATTTCTGATCAACACAGAGAGAAAAATCCTTTCATTTTAATGTCTTTCATGGGATGCATAACACATTCGCAAACCTCAATTTGTGAAAAACAACCCTGTCTTCGGCCGAATCGATTCTAAAGAAAGAAACGAATTTTTAACACTCTAAGCACTCAGGACCAAAAAAAGGTTTGAAAATATATCACCCCTGATTTGTTCCACCATGCTTAACATATTCTAGCTTAACATTACAAGAATAACTCAAAATTAGCATTTATTTTGCAGGGTTTTTGCGGCTGGACAGTCGTTACAAAGGATCGTCTGTTAATTCCAGGAAACCCTGAGATTGGTGTTCTGTTTTATAAAGACAATTATTACGCTTTTTCGTCGTGTGAAATGGCTTATGATTTTGCAAGCAGGCCTGATTATTTCGTAAATAACGTCGCCGAAAGAGCAAAGAAATCGCCAGAACTAATCCAGCTTCTTGAATTGCATAAACACTTTGCTGCTATTACTCCATACGCAAAGGTATTTGATATTTGTTTTTAATACACCACTTTGAGGAATGGCTACCATTATGGAAATCCTGACTGTACGAAAATTTGCAGTCGCATTCAAACCTAGCATGTAAATTTTAGTGAAATCTAAATAAAATGCTTTTGTGTCCGAAAAATTTTTGTTTTGATTTGAAATACTGCTTAACAACCTTACAAAGATACAGAAGTCTAAAAGCGTGGAGCTCTTGCCGGAGCGCATATATTGTTTAGGAGGGTAGAGGGGTAAAAGGTGGTTAAAAATTAATCTTAAGTTGAAACCAAGGGCTGACAAAGAAGCTACAGTAAGTGCCCAGAAAAGCGTTTGAGATCTGACAGTGAAAAGTGGTTTAGGGAGAATGGTCAAAGCTCAAACATCTAATGGCTCGATGAAAAAATCAAAAATCTTATGGCTCAAACATTTTGTGGCTCAATCGAAGCTCAAACATCTTGAGCCTTAATAAAAGCTCGAACATCTGTCGTTCAAAAAGCAACAGAGTTAAAGTTATGAGCGGGAAACATTGCAATAATAACTGCAACGAATATTTCATAACGTGAGATCTTGAAAAGATTTTAATGACGGTAGCCTTTCCTCAAGTGGTAGGCAATCAACGATGATCGATATTGTAGAGTGATTCGTTGCTTAATCGTTGATTCAATGATTGCAGATTTGACTGATGGTATGTTTCCTTCTTTTTCGCAGGGCAAAGGGCCTGGTGGAATGATGGAAGCCCCAATAACAAAAGCTGATTCTGGAACACAAACTGATACTCATTTCATGGAATCGAATATTGTAAAAACATATGAATGGAATGAATGGGAGCTTCGTAGAAAAGCAATGAAATTGGTAATGCTCTTTTTGCAATGAACTTGCATAAACTGCCCCGAGAATGATTCTTAAGCCAGGTTTATGGGAAGCTTACCGCCAGCTACCATAAGATAGAACTATTAAACTTCTACTAGTTGCAACTGCTAACAAAATTCGACATATCAAAAACTAGTAGTACGTACTTACATGTGGGATATTCGGATCCCTCCCTAAAGGGGCCTTAGAAAGCTTGCATAAACAGGCCTAATTACTAACATCCTTTCCTTGCATTTGCAGGCAAATTTGCGAACGAAAATAACGCATTCCATGCAAACAGATTTGAGCAATTACAAGAGAGATAATGAAACACAAGTTTATTTACCAAAGTTAGTAATCCTTCGTTCTTTGATAATTTTCTTTTCCCTGTCTAGCCATTGTTTTCCTTCAACTTCAAACTCCTTTGCTGCAGGTCCTTCCACTGTCTGCTCTCACAAGCTGCTTGCCGGCTACCAAAACCGCTCCGAGTAGCCCACATGCTCGATATTCATCATTCCGCATCTGTAATACCACATTTCTCCACACTCTGCAACTTCAGTATGTCTTTATATCACTTAAAAACTCTCCGCTCGAAAGAACAGGGAAAAACCAACACAGATAGGCCAGCAAAAGCCTTCCCTTCAGATGCACCGAGATTTCATGTTCTTCAAATTATGTCTCCGCGAAGTCTACGAAGTCTCAGATTTTCCCGAGAGTTGTCAAAGTAGAGCGGGCTTTCCATCTCTTGAAAGTCTCCAGAAAAAAAGAAGACGCAGAACAAGGTCCCAAAAGGACACGTTTTTGCGTTTGCGTTATCCACACACGAGCTTATTAACCAATAACATTTTATGTATTCCTGGAAAACACGCTGTATTTGAATCAATGAAATTATTAACCAATCAGATTTCATATCGTCACGAGAAAAAAAGGCAAGTGATCAATTTCAGCGTGCAAAATTGCCAATACAACCCACATGGGATTTCAAATTATTGAAACAATACATACTGACGTTTTCGTTTTTTATGCGTCATGAATACACGAAAAACTTGGCATTTGCTTGTAATATATGGATTGTCTAAAGACCTGGCTAAGCTAGATGTGCCCTCGATGTTTACAAGTTTAGCCACCTCGGAATCTTCGTAGCGCGAGAAAAAAGTTGTAGCGAGAGACACGCAAATGTTTCTGGGAGACAACAGAAACATTTCTTGTCTCCGCGAATTTGGGGGGGGGTGGCAATTTGCTCGCTTGTCACTCGCATGTTTGGCCATCCTGGGAGACACGCCGAATACAATGTCGCGCGCGATGTGTCTCCTTGTTTAGCCACAGCTTAATGCATTAAGCCCTGGCTGAAAATTGTTTGTGAAACATTTTGAGATCTCTATAGAATATTAACCGTTTGGCCACGTCACAAAACATTGCTCGACAATCAAGAATAAGGTAAATTTGTTGCGCAATGCTTTTGAAATAGCTCATAAGCATTTTTCGCTAAAGGCAAGCAGAAAATGTTTGCCAAGGATTGTTATTTGTTGCGCAATGTTTTTGAGATAGTTCAAAGTCATTTCTTGCTTGCCGCAACACTATCTTAAGTTACGTTTTCTTTCGTAGGAATGTCGAGACCCAAACAAAACGGGATGGCTCAAGCAATGTTCCCAAACCTGCTGTTTTTATTGCTGGACTTCGTGGTTGCGACTCCACAAGAACAAAAATGACTAAAGTTGACTTAACTATTGATGTGGACCAGACGTAATTTATATTTATTCCTTTTATTGTAAATATTCTACTTACTGCCTTGTTAGTTCTTTATTATGCATTTTATATCAGCCACAAGAATATTTCTTCTTTTTTGCGTGATAATCTGAGAACTGATTGAATATTTTCGTAAAACATTCAACTTCAAACTATTTTTGTAAGAAACTCAGAACAGTCAAGGAATTTCGAGTACTGGCTCAAAAACTCAGGATCTGGCCAAACGATCAAACATTGCTGGTAATTGGTCAAACATTTTATATTTGCTTTGAAAGCAAAGTTTGACAGTTTGACTACTTCTTGATAACCAGAAAAGCTTAGCAAGTTTTTCGAAAAGCTTCATAAACGTTTTTCTGTTGTCAAAAAAAATGTTAACGATCAATATTTTGCGACTCGACAAGCTATGGGAGCAGCAATGGCAATGGTTTTTGAGAAGGTGACGAAAGATTTGGCCAAGCCAAATGCTATGCAAGGAAAAGTCAACTTAAATGTTGAAAATGCATTCAGATATCATCCAGATTTAAATAATTTTTTGGTTTCTGAATAATAAAAAAATGGCCGACAGAAGTTTAGTTTCTCAAGAATATTCGTCAAACTTTCACTATTGAGTTACAACCTACCTATCTCTTTATGAATATGACTTATCCTCTTACATAACTTTAAAAATTTGCAAGTCGGAGGAGGGTAGGGTCTCCATTCATCAAGCGATTGCGTCCAGTGTATGTATGGAGGCTATAAACGTTTTTACAGGTATTTCGATTTTAAGAGTGATGCTCACAAGTTACCTTTTTATCCCACAATTTTCCAGACATCACGAAGCAGTGTTCATCATCTTGTTAAAAAGTTCACAATCCTTGAATTCTTTAGCCTCTGGTCTTTGGCTGGGATTTTCACGTAATAACCATTTCAATACCTTTACCTACGAAATTCAAAACATTTCTACTGAATTAAATGTTAAATAAACACTGCTATGGCTAAACTAGGAGACATATCGCGTGCGACATTGCATTCGGCGGCTAAACATGCGAGTGACAGGCTAGCAACATGTCCCCTGAGTCACGGAGACAAAAATGTTTCTGTTGTCTCCTAGAAACATTTGCTTGTCTCTCGCTACAAATTTTGTCGCGCGCTACAAAGTTTGGGAGGTGACTAAACTTGAAGACATCTAGGGGAAATGTCAAGAGCGACAATGTCACACGCGACATGTCTCTAGTTTGGCTACACGCAGTTTTTTTATAAGCAACTTCGCTCGGCCCTAGTTCCAAAAGTTGCTTATTTTTGGACCTTTTATGGCCACCTTTTAGTAGCAAAAGTTGCTTAATAGTTGCTTAATTTTAACTGTATCTTTTTTGCCCTAAGAATAGTATAGAGGCTAGAAAAACAGCAAAATCTAACATTGCACATAAAATGACTGGAATTATTTCTCCTGCTGATATTGTTACCATTTGAGACTTGGTATTGAAAGTTAAACGGAAACCCCTCAATGAAATGCCTCACTTAACGAGAAACACTCCGTTTATATGCGAGTTTTGACGACAAATGAATGGAAATAGCTTCTATTTTGATCAATCCTTGATTGCTTGCAGTGATATAAATTATAAAAATTTAAAAAGTTGCTTAGGTTTTTTCCTGTGGTACTATACGTTGCTTAAACTTTCAGGCCTTCTACATCTTGGTTGCTTATAAGCGGTTGCTTATAAAAAAAATGCGTGTATACACAATCAAATGTCACAACCCTAGAAAACTACTATGATAGAATTAGGAAATGGTAAAATGTCATTATTTTTCTTTCATTAGAAGCTAAATGAGTTCAAGCACTCGAGCAAACAAGTTCTTGTCCCAAAAAGAGGGTTGCGTTTCTAACCCGGTCGGTCGTAACATTTAGAACTTGACTGTTAAGTAGGTAATATAATGAAATCAATAAAAACGATTCAAATAAATCCTTTGTGTGGATCTGTCTCACCTTAATTCTTTCCATTTGAGTCGAGAAAGGTCGTAGAAGTTCAAATAAAATCAGACCAAGAGAATAGATATCAACTTTATGATTGTACGTTTTTCCTTTCACCTACAATTAAAAAAATCATTCAGTTCATACTTCAATTTTGCATTGAGAACAATTTTTGATAGTTGTTTTGGCAACTATTTTGCGTATCTATCTGATTGAGATGAAAAAAGAAGCGAGGTTTTCCTCGCTCTCATCTTACCTGCTCAGGGCTCATATAGAGATGTGTGCCAACATTTCCCGTATGTGTTTCATCTATTGGAGATGTAGCAGCTGAAAGAAAGTTCATTACGATTGAGATTTAAAATCTTAGCAACTTATATTAAACAAATCAGCAATTCTATATTAAATAAATGGCATTTAAGGCCTGGACAACGATCAAACATTGTTGGTTGAACATTTGAGATTTCCTGCACAAGTAATATTTGACGGTTTGGCCATGTCACATCACATACATTGTTTGAAAAGCATACAGTAATGTTTATGAAAATCTTCAAACACACGTGTGTCAGAAGCAAAATGTGCTTAACAAGCATTGTCTGGCAAGGATCTGGGGATGTTGGGTATCCTTCACAAGTCGATAACAAGAGCAATGAGATTTGGTACTTAACCAAAATTCTAATAAAACACTAGGCATTATTACAGGTAAGGCTGGCAGGGCCTTGCTAGACTATTACTACCACCTAAACTCAACGAAAGAACTACTCACTTTCATCTGCATGAAATTGATAAGAAATAGTTCTTCCACCAACAAAGCTCGCATAAATGAACACCAAATAAACCGGTATATGTCGTACGTTTGCAGCAAAATACACATCAAGTAGTGCTAGGCAATTCTACTTTTCTCTCAAAAGTAATTTTATTTTAGAAAGGTCGAAGAACACGTTTTTCTGTGAGTTACATCCATTTCAAAAGTGCAAGCATTTTGACAAGCGTTGTAGCATTTATTGGAAACCAAACTACTATGCTCATGGTGCATTCGCAATTAAATTAGCTGTATTTTTCTACGAATTTAAGATACAATGCTAAGGCAAATATGTATTCAAATTTAAGATACACTTACCTTGTCCATGTGAAGGCATTGTAATGGCAGTGACAAGACCGAAATCTCCAATTTTTATTGAACCATCGGAGGCAAAGAATATGTTTGATGGCTAGATACATGCAAGGAAAATAAGAATTAGAATTACGAAAGAATTTAATGAATATCTTGTTCTTGGATACAAAACATAAACGTACAGTTTTTCTCATAAGATGCTTTTAAAATGCAAAGATGCTCGGCCAAGAATTCACGAGGCTCAAATTCTGGGATAATTTTACATGGGAAACGTTCTGTTTTATCATTTAACTACAAACTTTAACTAAAATTTACAACCGTTATCTGGGTCACTTTATAAGGCCGCTTTAGATCGTGCAGAATTTTTTTCAAGCAAGATTTGAATTAAGTTTGGCCTAAATTCACCCACATAAAGTGGCAACTTTAATTAAGAGCTCCAATTTGAATTAAGTGCAGCATGATTTGCCGGAATTAATTCGCAAGTTCGACATAAATCCAGCGTTGCTCTATATGGTCGCATTTTGGTTGAAATTTGTCGTAATTTATTACAACCATTTTGAATTTAAAATTCGCGCCTTTTGAGCCTCTTTTTCAGTAAAAAAAAAACCAAAAAATTCCACTTTGAATTACGTTCGACGCAACCCTAACTACATATAAAGTCAACGTCGCACTTACGTTGCTTTTATGCAGGATTAAATACATTAAAATCGACACGACCTAAATGCGGCCTTACGAAGTCCACATCATTAAATTTTCATACCTTGAGATCACGATGCATCATCCCTTGGTTGTGGCAATATTCAACAGCATTTAATATCTGCAGTAGGGAAATGAAAACACCGTGTACAGTATTATTCATGACAAGGGGACCTTGCAAAAAGAGCTTAAAAAGTAATTAACAAGTTACCAGCAAAGAATGTAACAGACAATGAAAATTGTACGTTATACCACCCAAACCTTGCAAATAAGAACCAATGAGTTAAGAATCAAGAGATTCGAAATGCTCAAAATCTATTGGTCTAGAATCTTAAGGCCTGGCTAACCTAGGAGACATGTCGCGCGCGACATTGTTGCCCCTCGGTGTCTCTCAGTTTATCCACTTCGGAAACTTTGTAGCGCGCGACAAAATTTTGTAGCAAGAGACACGCAAAGTTTCTGGGAGACAACAGAAACATTACATGTCTCCGCGACATGCAAATGACTCGGAGGACATGTTGCTCGCTTGCACACGTCTGTTTAGCCACCCTGGGAGACACGCCGAATAAAATGTCGCGCGCGACATGTCTCCTAGTTTAGCCATATCTTTAACTTGTTGATAATAGCTTGGAGATAATTGGAATCAACTCCTGCATGTTTACTTATCATGGCTGACCCATTTTTTGGGCTTTGGTAATCGCCGTTACGTTCATATTCGGAGAAAATTCAAGAAGTATTGAGAGACAGGACCGGAGGGGGTACTTAGTATCATGGTGCTGTGGGTTATCCTAAGATGGATGGTAGATTAGTCAAACTCTACCAGCCTTAGTGATGGTATTAAACATGCTAACGATTCAATGATTCAGTTGATAGCACTATTACTCTTGAGTCGTAGTTATCGCTGCTGAGTTGAATTGCTGGACGCTTGATCTCGGTTCAGTGTTAGTCTCTGTTTTGATCCGGGGGGTACTTAGGGGTTCTTAATATATTTTGGGTACTGGGGACGTGCCACCCAAGACGGTATCCTTTTTCCTGAGTTTGGTATAAACATTGGTTTATAATTTTCTGAAAATTGGTATAAATATGGGTATTGGTTTCTCGATAATCAGTACAAACTTAATTAAAAACAGTCTTATTTTCGTTTTTTTTTGCATTTTTCTTGGTGAAGTTTGATTCGAAATGACCTTTTATAGTACATTTAAGCATATATAGCAGGGTACGAGTTAATATTTTGGCACAATTTTGGGAATACATTTTCAGGAATTTGGTACAAATATGGGTAGGCATTTTGATTCTTGGGCGGCATGTCCCTATCCAAAACAAGTAAACAAGCACCCCCCGCGGGAGACTGGATCTAAATTTTTGGTTCTTATGGTCATACTTTAGTTTGACTAGGGATATTGGTCTTTTTCGCTATCTTGAAGTTTTGTAAGTACAATGCAACCTCGTCCCCAGGGTGGATAGGCCTCTATGGAAACTCCGCTGTCCATATTCGACCCTGGTATTGGCCTTGTCTATTCGCAATTTTATTGGCTGTTCAAAAAAGGGGCCTGGGGACGAGGTTGAGTACAATGCAAAGACTTTCCAAATATGATCACAAACTAACAAGTTAAGGTGGCATTTTACTATACAAATGACTATAATATCATTTGCAAAAAGAAATTGAAAATATGCAAACCTGACGAAATATATCCATTAAATAATTTCGCTTTCGTAATTTCAAATTCTGATTGAGCCAATCTTTTAATGTGCTGCTCATACACAATTGCATTTGGATGTATAAATAAACAGGAGCCGTTGTTATGCAAGATTCAGATTTACAACAACATCTTCCTGCAGATAAACAAAATTAATAAATAGCGAGACGATAGGGAAGAACAATATAGATAAAAATTCAAAATTGCGATGAATAGCGGAATCATTTTCGGGCATACTTAAAAGCTTTTTTCGTCTGACACTCCTCAGAGTATGAACGTCAGAAACAGACCGAAACAATAGACTAAGGCGGAATTTATACCCAAATGCAGCTCGAAAAGCACCAATCAGAAAGAACGAAAAGCTGGATTGGCATTGTGTTTTGAACAAAGTATTTAAGTATGCCCGAAAATGATTCCGCTATTCATCGCAATTTTGAAGTTTTGTACAACTCAAAGACTATAGATAAAAATGTTTTTCTATTAAGGTGCTTCATTAGGAAGTAGTATGGTGATCCTCTAAATAATGTACGGTGGATCAATGCTATTTCTATTGAAGAGGAAAGCCATAGAGGAAATCTTCCTAAAATTAGCAAAAAGTCCTTCGTGAAGGTGGATTTGGGTTTGTTCTTCTCTTGAGACCAACCTATGTTAAAAAAACTATAGTTAAGAGACTTGCAAGAACATATATCGACCAATTTTCTGACGATACATTCTGCTGCGAGAATAAACCTGTCTTAGCTTGTCTCGTTTGCTGCACTACCCCCGTCGTTGCATGCGGGAAGGGTTCCCTTACTCAAGATTTCGGCCATCTTCCAGAAAAATGTCACACCGACCCAGACCTCTCTGAATAAGCCTATTGAAAATTTCAAAAACATAAAGAGCTTACCAACAAGTTTTGTAGAAATTCTCGACTTTAGTGTTCGCACATCCGTACTTTTGCTTTTCGAACTGCAATATTTCCCATTATTCGATGACGATATTTCAGTGTGTTGCGATTGCTTTGAACATCGTTGACCACTGAACGACTTTTCAACTATTTCCATATCCTCAATTCCATTATCTTCAAAATCAGAGTCCCTGTTCTCATGTTCGGAGCAACTACTGTCTTTAAATTCAACGTTAAATGAATCATCGTTCGAATCTTCATTCAGAAATACATCATTATTGTCTTTTAGATCGATATTCAATAAATCATCATCAATATCTGTAAGATTATTAATTTTCTTCCCCAATGGATCATCACCAATACTTTTTGAAGATCCTCTTGAGTTAAATGACATGCTGCTTTGGTTTCTTTTTCTTTTAATTGTTATTCCACTTTCCGAGGAGTCTAATTCTACAAAATCGAAACAAATTTCTCATTAAGTATGATTACAAGGCCCTGGCCGAACGATCAAACATTGATTGTCAAATACTTGAAATTTGCTTGTAAAGAAAGGTTTGACCGCTTTTTCAAGTCACAAAACATTGCTTGAGAGGCAGAATTTGATTGCAATGTTTGTAGACACATATTTTGCAATGTGGCCAAAGGCAAAGGCCATGGTCAAACGAACAAACATTAACGATCAAGCATTTGAGTTTGGCTTTACAAGCACTGTCTAACTGTTTGACCACGTCACAAAATGCTTGAGAAGCAGAATTTGATTGCAATGTTTGTAAAAACATATTTTGCGATGTGGCCAAAGGCAAAGGCCCTGGTCAAACAATCAAACATTGGCGATCAAGCATTTGAGTTTGGCTTTACAAGCAATGTCTAACTGTTTGACCACGTCACAAAATGCTTGAGAAGCAGAATTTGATTGCAATGTTTGTAAAAACATATTTTGCGATGTGGCCAAAGGCAAAGGCCCTGGTCAAACAATCAAACATTGGCGATCAAGCATTTGAGTTTGGCTTTACAAGCAATGTCTAACTGTTTGACCACGTCACAAAATGCTTGAGAAGCAGAATTTGATTGCAATGTTTGTAAAAACATATTTTGCGATGTGGCCAAAGGCAAAGGCCCTGGTCAAACAATCAAACATTGGCGATCAAGCATTTGAGTTTGGCTTTACAAGCAATGTCTAACTGTTTGACCACGTCACAAAATGCTTGAGAAGCAGAATTTGATTGCAATGTTTGTAAAAACATATTTTGCGATGTGGCCAAAGGCAAAGGCCCTGGTCAAACAATCAAACATTGGCGATCAAGCATTTGAGTTTGGCTTTACAAGCAATGTCTAACTGTTTGACCACGTCACAAAATGCTTGAGAAGCAGAATTTGATTGCAATGTTTGTAAAACATATTTTGCGATGTGGCCAAAGGCAAAGGCCCTGGTCAAACAATCAAACATTGGCGATCAAGCATTTGAGTTTGGCTTTACAAGCAATGTCTAACTGTTTGACTACGTCACAAAACATTGCTTGAGAAGCAGAATTTGATTGCAATGTTTGTAGAAACATATTTTGCGATGTGGCCAAAGGCAAAGGCCCTGGTCAAACAATCAAACATTGGCGATCAAGCATTTGAGTTTGGCTTTACAAGCAATGTCTAACTGTTTGACTACGTCACAAAACATTGCTTGAGAAGCAGAATTTGATTGCAATGTTTGTAAAAACATATTTTGCGATGTGGCCAAAGGCAAAGGCCCTGGTCAAACAATCAAACATTGGCGATCAAGCATTTGAGTTTGGCTTTACAAGCAATGTCTAACTGTTTGACTACGTCACAAAATGCTTGAGAAGCAGAATTTGATTGCAATGTTTGTAAAAACATATTTTGCGATGTGGCCAAAGGCAAAGGCCCTGGTCAAACAATCAAACATTAACGATCAAGCATCTGAGTTTGGCTTTACAAGCAATGTCTAACTGTTTGACCACGTCACAAAATGCTTGAGAAGCAGAATTTGATTGCAATGTTTGTAAAAACATATTTTGCGATGTGGCCAAAGGCAAAGGCCCTGGGTCAAACAATCAAACATTGGCGATCAAGCATTTGAGTTTGGCTTTACAAGCAATGTCTAACTGTTTGACCACGTCACAAAATGCTTGAGAAGCAGAATTTGATTGCAATGTTTGTAAAAACATATTTTGCGATGTGGCCAAAGGCAAAGGCCCTGGTCAAACAATCAAACATTGGCGATCAAGCATTTGAGTTTGGCTTTACAAGCAATGTCTAACTGTTTGACCACATCACAAAACATTGCTTGAGAAGCAGAATTTGATTGCAATGTTTGTAAAAACATATTTTGCGATGTGGCCAAAGGCAAAGGCCCTGGTCAAACAATCAAACATTGGCGATCAAGCATTTGAGTTTGGCTTTACAAGCACTGTCTAACTGTTTGACCACGTCACAAAACATTGCTTGAGAAGCAGAATTTGATAGCAATGTTTGTAAAAGCATATTTTGCAATGTGGCCAAAGGCAAAGGCCCTGATCAAACGATCAAACATTGGCGATCAAGCATTTGAGTTTGGCTTTACAAGCAATGTCTAACTGTTTGACTACGTCACAAAACATTGCTTGAGAAGCAGAATTTGATTGCAATGTTTGTAAAAACATATTTTGCGATGTGGCCAAAGGCAAAGGCCCTGGGTCAAACGATCAAACATTGGCGATCAAGCATTTGAGTTTGGCTTTACAAGCAATGTCTAACTGTTTGACCACATCACAAAACATTGCTTGAGAAGCAGAATTTGATTGCAATGTTTGTAAAAACATATTTTGCGATGTGGCCAAAGGCAAAGGCCCTGGTCAAACAATCAAACATTGGCGATCAAGCATTTGAGTTTGGCTTTACAAGCACTGTCTAACTGTTTGACCACGTCACAAAACATTGCTTGAGAAGCAGAATTTGATAGCAATGTTTGTAAAAGCATATTCTGCAATGTGGCCAAAGGCAAAGGCCCTGATCAAACGATCAAACATTGGCGATCAAGCATTTGAGTTTGGCTTTACAAGCACTGTCTAACTGTTTGACCACGTCACAAAACATTGCTTGAGAAGCAGAATTTGATTGCAATGTTTGTAGAAACATATTATGCGATGTGGCCAAAGGCAAAGGCCCTGGTCAAACAATCAAACATTGGCGATCAAGCATTTGAGTTTGGCTTTACAAGCACTGTCTAACTGTTTGACCACGTCACAAAACATTGCTTGAGAAGCAAAATTTGATTGCAATGTTTGTAGAAACATATTTTGCAATGTGGCCAAAGGCAAAGGGCCTGGTCAAACAATCAAACATTGGCGATCAAGCATTTGAGTTTGGCTTTACAAGCAATGTCTAACTGTTTGACCACGTCACAAAACATTGCTTGAGAAGCAGAATTTGATTGCAATGTTTGTAGAAACATATTTTGCAATGTAGCCAAAGGCAAAGGCCCTGGTCAAACGATCAAACATTGGCGATCAAGCATTTGAGCTTGGCTTTAGAAGCAATGTCTAACTGTTTGACCACGTCACAAAACATTGCTTGAGAAGCAGAATTTGATTGCAATGTTTTTAGAAACATATTTTGCAATGTGGCCAAAGGCAAAGGCCCTGGTCAAACGATCAAACATTGGCGATCAAGCATTTGAGTGTGGCTTTACAAGCAATGTCTAACTGTTTGACCACGTCTCACAAAACATTGCTTGAGAAGCAGAATTTGATTGCAATGTTTGTAAAAAAAGGCAAAACATTTTCTGCTGCTCAACAGCAAACAAACATTGACGAAGAATGTTCTGCAATGTGGCCAAAGGCCCTGGCAAACATGGTTGGTCAAGCATTATAGATATGCCCTGTAAACAAAATGTTTCACCGCTTGGCCACGTCACAAAACAATGCTTGGCAAGCAAATTTGGTTACCAATGTTTATGAAAAAGTTCAAAAACATTTTATGCCTGTCGTTGTTTGATAAACAATGTTTTGCAAAGTGGCCAAACAATCAAACATTTGTTTTACAAGCAATTCTCAAATGTTAGAGCCAACAATGTTTGATCGTTTGGATACGCCAAAGAACCATTCCATCAAACAGCAAAAATCATTTGCACTTAGCAGTGATACTACAATTTATTCTTTACAAATATACGTTTTGCTTAAGATATATTGATGCCAGAATTACGCAAAAACAAGGCAGTGACAAAACAGAACTGTGCCGAGATAAAAAGTCAGGAGTACACTCTAAGCAAATATGTCTAGCGGGGCTATGTTCGTTCCAAATTTTTGAGAGCTTCAGCCCCCAATTATTCCAACCCCATATTATTAGTTGTCAGGTTTAATTCCAACCCCCAAACTATTCCCGCCCCTCTTACCATTCTCACCCCTCTTAATATTCGGGACCCTAAACTTCAACTAATGTCATTCGACAACGCTTTTATTGTGTTCGCTATTCTAGGGCATCGCTCGAGACCTTTAAAGTGTCAAAAAGGCATTTTCACGTTTTAAAGGAAGGTATGATTACGTTAATATTATAAAGGAATGTTGCCGCAGCGAGAAATGGCATTTTATTTTGACTAACCTCGGTCAAAAGTATCTTCTTCGTCACTTTGAATATGTACATACCATTCTTTTGAAAGTCCAACAGCAGGACCTCCAGGTATACTGACAAAAAAGAAGCAAGGTTAATATTTTGCACAAATACATTGTAATGTTCATGGGGAGGGGGAGGGGGTACACTGTGGTCATATTTCGAAATTGTGCTTGTGGGCTAGTGATGTTTAAATTTATGATTGTATTTCTTATATAAGATAAATTCCCAATCGTGAAAGTATTTGTCCTAGTGTTTGCCATTGGTGAACAACAGACAGGGTGGCCCAAAACTAAATAATTTATAAATAATTTATTCTTAAGTTGGAATTTCATGAAATTAATACTACATGATATTCAACTCAAGTGAGATATATCATGTTAATATCACGATGATATGGGTTAGTATCTCTGAATAAATTGACTTTAAAACTTAACAGTCCAAAAACGTACTGTAACAAAATATGCAACTTTATACCCTTACGTAATCCTTACGCAACAAAACAGAAAAATCATTCTTTCAGTCAAATGATATTCAAAATGTCCCCAATCCTGCTCAATACACTTCTCTAATATGACTGACCATACATTAATCGTCGTGACAATTTTACTCTGGGATAATGATTCTCCTTCACGCACGATTGCAGTACAGTACGCAATGATGGAATAAACAGCTGGTTTTTGGAAATCATGAATTTAACGTCCCATTGCGCAGAGATGGAAGCTTTTATCACCAACATATTTCCCATATTTCTACACGATATCGCACTTGACTTGAATATTACCTGGTATAAATTTGATAAAATTACTCCTTGAGAAAATTTATTCCGAAATTATTTACCTAAGGGGGTCCCTTTTTTGGGCCACCCTGTATATAAGTGGACAATATACATGGCATTAAAGAAGGCTCAACATAGCCCAAACATAAAGCCAAGCGGGAGGACAGCCTTGGGCTACATGACACGGAGAGTTATTCGACGATTTCATTGAGCTATTTAGCTCAGTGGGTTCATCACTCGTGGTTTAAGCTTTTCTGGTACGAGGTATAACCAGGCGATGGTGCAAAAATGTCTTATTCATAACTATAAATATAAACATAAATATTCATAATTTATGTAGTACTTTCAATCGCTAAGCTTCTTCACTTACTTTTTCATTAAGATTTCTTTATCATTTTGTTCCTGCCACCCAATTGGGGGTGTTTCCCACCATGAATAATAAAATCGAACAATACCAGGGTAATCCAACTTTGCCAAAGCTTTCACTTCCCTTGTTACTTTCTCTCTAGCTTCATTGCTGAAATATCAAAAAGGTATTCGAGACTGTAAAAGAGAATTTTAAAAAGATGGGAGGGACGGGACAATATGCACAACATATTGCTGCTCAATGATTATGATGCCTATTTTTATCAAAAAGCTGTTTTGTCCAAAAATCTCAGTTTTTCATCGATCGAAATGGATGGCCTAGGATTCTATGGCTTTAATTTCTATTTGCTAACCTCAATCGTGAGAAATGAATATTATCAGAGAGTAATAGAGAGGAATAGCAAGCAAGCAAGAAATCTTTATTTGTTAACCCAGGTGAGGGGTTCTGGCAGCTATACTGCTGATGTGGACCTGCAGCTTGTGCCCCCAGACTGATATTCTAGAACGAATTCCCTGGGTACTCATTTACCGACCTCGGAAGGATGAACAGCTGAGTTGACTGTAGGCTTGTGGAAAGTGTTCCCGACGAGATTCGAACAAGCGACCTCATGATCGTGAGCTGAACGCCTTTATCAGTCGACCACGCCACCTGTATTGGTAACCAGTTTAGCGAAAAAGAGTGGCAAGATCTTTGGACAAACTTAAAGCCAATTTTCGTCTGACACTCTTTAGAGCATAAATGTCAGAAATAGACCGAAACAACAGACTTTGACTTTGCTACTTTACACAGCTAGAGACTATTTGTTGACCAACAAGATCAACTGGGAATCACAAAGTATGCCTCTCAGTCTCACTTAATGTAATGTAATTAAAAAGCTCAACAATATTCTTTCTAAGTCTTCCCGTTTTATCCTGTAAGCTGATGGTGTTCAAAACACAGTAGCCGTCCAGCTCTACTTCTACCTTAGTCAACTGATTCGGTCTACTTCTGACCTTCATACTTTGCAGAGTGTCGGACAAAAAAGTTTCTAGTATGCCCACTCTTTTCTTATCCTTAAGCTCTGTATAACCCAAAGACTACATACCAGTTTGGAAGGTAAATTCGTTTGACAGCATATTCACAACCATCGATCTTATTACGCGCTTTGAATACGACTCCAAAACCTCCTTTTCCAATGCATTCCAAATGATCAAAATCTGACAAATACCTGAAATTGAAATGAAAAAACTTAATTTGGAGATCTTCCACAAATAAACGATCTAAAGCCCTCCCCCGACACCCCTCTCAAATGAACACCCAGAAAAAATGGAAAATATTTTACTAACTTTTACTAACACCAATTCAAACTGTTTTACCTTGATGAGAATTCTTCCACTGAAGCGGGCCTTGGGAGATTGATGTTCCCAGTTTGCTACAAAAACAAAAGTGCATAAATACACTCTTTTATAAGAACAATAGCCCGAATCTTGCCCAGATTTTAAGAACAAATAAGAACACGCTGAGGCTGGCGTATTCACAAGCCCTAAGAATATCAGCTGAGTATGTAAGTAAGACAGTCAGACTGAATGTAAAGGCAAGCGAATAAAGAAATAGGCAAGCATGCTGCATTTTTACACAAACCTAGTACCACTCAAGACATTCACTGAAAAATATTACTGTCTAACTTACCGAGGAATTAAGAAAGATTAAGAACATTTCAGGCTCAAAAAGGCAAAAACTTAAAAACAGCCAGCTTTGATCGAAATTTCCTGGTTCTTATAAAAAAAGAATATAGGGTACATTCAGTCAAGTATGCTTGAAATTTTATCTAGCATAAGACCCTCTGAAATCCAAGAAAACAAAACATGAATCAACAAGGCCTTGACCAAACGATCAAACATTGCTTGTTAAAACATTTGAAATTCACTTATTAAGCAATATTTGAATGTCACGTCACAAAACCTTGCTTGACAAGCAGAATTATCTTGCCAAAAGTTCAAAAAAATTTTTGGTCGATGCAAGAAATAAACTATATGACCAGCAATGCTTTGCAACATGGTAAAGTACAAAAAGTAATCTTGACATGTAAAATCTAAATGTTTGTCAAACAATGTTCGAATGTTTGACCAAGCCCAAAGGGTTGTTCTGAAGTTTCTACGCTTTGTATTAATTAACACTCAAACAATTCGAATTTTTCAAGGCTGTTTCTGACACCATATTAGACATGATAATCACCACTTATCATGACAAGCCTTTGATATTTAGTAGGGCAACGTTTCGGGAGAGACCCGTGTCCCATCATCCGGTAATGAGAATCGTGGTTTCTTTCTTATTTATTGCATAGGTCGGATCAAAAGGTGTGCAAAAGGACCTGCGAGGAAGCTCGACTCTTTGGCGCTCAATTCCTAGAATTGAACTCAGAAATCAAACACTACTTGAGTTACAAACTGAATTCAAAAAATACCTGTACTGTCTCTGTTGAAGTTGAAGCATGTGACTTATGTGATTTCACATTCTTTGTTTCATGTTCTGCCTGAAGTTTCAGATTCTGATAACAAATTGAACAGAGAAATAGAATTATAACACCGTCCGGTCGAATGCAATGTACTGTTCATCAAGTATTCCTTAATCATAGTTCATAAGGATGAAGACATAAAATAAAAACCCGCATATAATAGCCTTCCTCAAATATGAACCTAGAGCCTTCAACTTACTATTAGTATAATAATTGCGATAAGCAGCAGAAACATTCTTGGACAAACTGAAAATCTTTTTCGTCTGACACTCCTCAGAGTATAAACGAATAAACAAACCGAAACAACTGACTAAGGCGGAATATAAAAAACCTCTTCCATCACAAGCTCTTTTGATTGAGATATAAAAATTTAACTTGTTTTGTCTTTTCTAAACAGCTTTTGAATTGTACAAAACTTCAGAATTGCGATAAACAGCGGAAATATTTTCGGGCATACTAACAGAAACAGACCGAAACACTTGAAAAAGGCGGAATTTAAACCCAGATGCGGATCTTTTTCTTTATTATAAGACATTATATCATTAGATACATGGTCAAAAAGGTAATAAAAAAATACAAAATATAAAAGGTATAACAAGTTAAAAAAAGAAAATAAAACTAAAGCAAGCAGTTCAATTAACCAATAATTGATAGAAATAAAACAAACCTATTGCTATTATAGTGAGATTATACTAGTAAAAATCTGACTGGTGCATTTTGATCCGTATCTGGGTGGTGTTTCGGTCTGTTTCTGTCTGACTTTTATACTTTTAGGAGTGTAAGACGAAAAAAGCTTTTAAGTATGCCCGAAAGAGGAAGTAGCCATATCTATTGAGAATGACATGAGAGAGGCAATAAACTGGTACAAACGCAATGAAATGGTAGCCAACCCATAAAAACTTCAATTAATTTTCTTTTGGCTCAAAGAAGTAAACGAGTTATGCATTGATATTCAAGGCGAGGTCGTAAAGATGTCCGACACGGTGAAACTTTTAGGTGTCACCATAGACTCAAAACTCAACTTTAATGGACACATAGACACTATCTGCCAAAAAACAAAAAATAAGGTTAAAGCTTTTTCAAGAGTTGCCAGAAACCTGGACTCTCAAAAGACTAGCCTACTATATAACTCGTTCATTATGTCAAATTTTAACTATTGCCCTCTCATCTGGATGTTCTCTGGAAAAGCAGCAAATGATGAAGTAAGTCGAGTACATAAGCGTGCCCTGAGAGTGCTACTAAATGACTTCGACTCCAGTTTTGAGGAGCTCTTAAGCAGAAACGAGGAAACTACTATACATGTGAAAAATTTACAGAAGCTTATGCTTCGCTGTTTATCGCAATCCTTTTTTAAACACTTTGTGGGAGTAAAAAGGACGTGGGTCATATTCATGGCCAAGTGCATGGTCAACAAACACCCCATAATCTTGGTCAAATATGTAGTGATACATAAAGTTCTTTGTTTTAACTCACCAAGTCACGCATCCATCTGCGTCTTATGAATTTAAAAACTGTGAACTGCAGAAATATGGATATAAAAACTGCCAACAGAAGGATTTCTTTCCTGAAAAGAGAAGAATTAAATTCAAAGATTTTTATAAGTATCAAAAGAATTGGTAAAAACGCAGGATAATCCCCCCAGTCTCTGGGTTGTTAATGAATTCAATATAAGGGTTTCAGTTTCCGTTCATTAAATACAGACTAAAAACAACAGCAAATAAGCAAAGTACTAGATGTTGCAATGAATTGTTTACTTCAATATAAGCACCGAATAGGAAGCTAGGTAGAAGGCCAACTTGCGTCAGAAGCCTTTAAAACTCGATGTCACGGCTTTTTTTACCAAGAGAACAATAGAAAACAATTAAGCGCCTTAAACTCGATTCCATGCTAATGGAAAGCTTTTGGCAGCGACTTAACCTCGTTTGTATGCGAGGCACAGGAAGTTGCTTGAGTGAGCCTTCTAAGTAAGATAGACCAAGGCCTTGACGAAACGATAAAACATTGTTTGTCAAAAATTCGACACTTGTTTGTCAAGCGTAATGTTTTATCGTTTGGCCACGTAACGAAACATTGCTTATAGAACTGTTTTTCAACTTTTTCAAGAATACTGTGCAATAAATTTACATTATTTTTGCTTGTCAAGCAATGTTTAGTGACGTTGCGAAACGTTCAAACATTTCTTTACAAGCAAACCTCATATGTTTGACAAAAAATGCTTTATCGTTTAGACACGCATAATACCCCACCACATCAAGCATAATACCCCACCACAGTACGCAAAATATACCACCACAGTAGAGCTTATCAACCACAGTACGCAAAAACACCACCACAGTACGCAAAATACACCACCACAGTAGTGCGTATCCACCACAGTAGTGCGTATAGATACGCTAGCGTGAGACAGGGCCTATGAAATTAAGTCGCTATAAGCGTTTTTCACTCACCATCGCTCCACAATCGAAACAGAGAGAAGATCGTCCTCTTTTTGGTTACTCGATGTTGCATTTTTGTTATTGGAAGGTGCTGGCGTCTTTCCACCAAGTTGTTTCAGTGAGCTGATTCTTTTTAATGCAATCATGCAGAATCCATTATCTATTGAAAAACAATGAAAAAGATGAATCAAAGTAAACAAATGACAAAGCTAGGAGTGGATGACGTTTAACATAAGCTGAGCTGAGCCCCTCGCCAGCCCTTTAATCATGAAGTCCCATCATTGTTGTATGCTACTCGTAGACACATGTTTAGAATAAAAGTATGTCCATTTCTATTAAAGACGATTTCTGCTCTACAGCTGTGGTCTTGGTAGTATACTAAATAGAGGTACATTCTGGAACTCATACTTTGGCTGCCCAAGCAACAGAGGTAATTGAAAACCGACAGAAAATTGAAGCTTTAATCAGTTAAGGAACTTTCGATGTGTGAAGGTGAAGGTGGAAGGTGGTGAAGGTGAAATGGTGTAGCGCCAGTCACTAGGATTTCAGTAGTAGGTTAACTACTTCGACCCTTGCCTTGACGCTGAGGCTCGAATCTCGACCTCGCTAGGGCGTCTGACACCACGAGCCAGCTGGATTAGACAACGACACCACAGCACCCTCTTGCTTGAAATGCAAGGTTGTCACCGTGTCTTTATTCCTTCTTACCGGAGTCAAAGTCAAGTTACGGATCAATCTTGGGTCGGAAGCCTCCACAGAGGGCATTTCACCTGTATGAAATAATTAACCTGGTCTGCCTATGACATGGTAACACTGTGATTTTTGCCATATTCTATATACACAACTAATGCTACCTAGTTTCTAGCTCCGACAAGTACCACATAAGTCAAATTCGTCAGGCTCCCATATAAATTATTGAATGTAAGCACTACTCTTGTGAATTGACTTTTTCTACGCGGGAGGGGGGGGGCAATTTTCCCCCCTTGGGAAGAACTGGGACCAAAATGCCCTTGACTAGAATTTTTAAACCGATAGACTAGGAAAAATTTCGCAAAACATTACTTTTAACCAGGGTTAACGCATCGGTCGAAAACACAGACCGGGCCAGAAAGTCCCAGCTCGACTAGGGTTTGGCAAAGAACTTAAACGACTTACCAAACGGATAATCGAGCTGGTTGAATACAGTCAAACCATTTTCATTCATCAAAGCTGCGGTTCTTGAAGGTGATGATGAAATGTAAGGTCTCCAGGTACCAATGTATGGCTGATCAATAACAGCTACTTCGTGTGAATCGGCAGTTGGTTCAGGAATTGTGGAGGGGCGTTCAGGAATCGATTGTGGAGGAGTATCAAAAGCTTGTGCGTACATTTGACCATCGTGCACCCCTATAAAGAAGAAAGACTACTTTAATAACTAACATATTTCTTCAATTAAGAACCTGGGGCGCTTACTTCAAAATTTTTCACAAAGACGCGCAATTATTTGAGAATTAATGAATAAATTTATTAACTAACGTTTTGACTAAAACCATATTTTGCAGCAACTGTAAACGGGTTTCTTGACACATCCAATCAACAGCTAGCACATAAACTATTAAGTTTCTAGGACCAACCTTATTGGCAGCTCAATCCAAAGAGGGCCTTTGTGCGAGGGAGGGCGCTGGGCGCTTATTCGAGAACTGAATGTTGTTTATTCATGTTACGTCCTTCTTATAGCAAATGCGATGCATTCTATTGTTTTGTATTCATTTGACTTGAATGTTAACCACATGTTTACTAATACTACCAAAAGTTACTAAGGTCTTACTAAGGTAAAGCTGAAATGGTGATCTAGCGCCAGTCGCTAGACTCTTAGAAGTAGCCACGATCGACCCACGACCTTAGTCAACTCCTTACATCACGAACTCATTAGATTAGGCCACGACGCCACAGCATTTGGGCCCCTAGATTTCTTGAGCCAGGCCTATGTAAACCTACGATATAACTTATGCTAACTAGTTGTAACTGCTAACTCGTGTCGACATGTCAACAACTAATATAGGATACAGTTGACCTCGGTCGCAAGAGCCCCTATGTCGACTACGACTGACGGGAATCAGTTGTCAGCTAATCGCAGAAGTATAGCATGCCCAACTTTCTGGAACTGTGCGCCGACTAGTTGACGGCAGAAAGGAAATAGCTGCCAATTAGCTGCAAGAGCCCCTATGTCGAAAGGTCAGTTGTTATAAATCAATTCCGAAAAGTCGCCAATTAGATGTCGGTAATTAGTTTTGCCTCTGCGAAACGTCAAAATCCACGGGACCGGGGGTACTCCCTAATGTAGGCCGACGGTACGTGCCCTTTATATGGGTGGGTTTTTCTTCAAAAATTCCCTACAACTGGGTCCGACTTATGCCTAAAATACCTTAAAAGTGGGTATCGAATCAAATTTCCATAACATTTGGTACACAAATGCATACTAAAATCATAAAACTTGGTGGTTGAATGTGTAAAACAATACCTTAAAGGTGGGTTGATTTAAACTTGGGGTCACATTCTTGTACATTTCAGGGTCAAGTACCCTACCATCCCCCAGGTCGAAATATGACTGGCTTTAGGTTTATGAAATAAAACATGTATACTACCTATATACTTACCTAAATAAAGTATAGAGTCTTCTGTGTATTTTTGATTATTGACGTCATCGAGAATACCATGTCGCAATATATCAACCGGGTGAAGTTTATTATGATGAAATTTCCAAACGGCAGCAATTGGTGCATCGAATTTGAAACTCCATTCAACATGATTTGAAGGGTTTCCGCGGAATGCTTCTACGTAACCATCAGCAACATTCATCCGTATTTCAAGGTGTGGCCTTTCTGAATACATATCACAGTTACCATGGTGATTACTCAAAGCCTCCATAAAGCTGACGTCATAGCTACCAACGGAGAAATTCCATCTAGAAGATAACGGTATAAAATCATTCAGACTAACCAAAAACTGAAATACTACCAGCGACTCTATGGAAACGTTCAGCAATATTTTCAACGACTGTTAAAGACCGTCAAAAACTCAGTCGTTGAGGGTCGCTTGAGAGTCGCTAGCAAAGTCGTCGAGGGTCTTCACGGTCTTTCACGGTCTTTGCGGGTCATTGGATATTTGTTGGCACGTTTGGGCGCCAAAATTTTAAGGCCCCAACATGGCTTCTGAGATACTTTCAGTCTTTTGCGGTCGTTGGCAGTCGTTGGAATGTTCCCATTAAAATTTCTGGGTCGTTGACGTTTTTTGACAGTCTTTCAGGGACGCCGAGGGTCGTTGAGATAGAACTGATTTCTATCTCAGCGACCTTCAGCGACCGAGTTTTTGACGGTCTTTTACAGTCGTTGTATATTTCGCCGAACGTTTCCATAAAGACGTTGACAGTATTTTAGTTTTTTTAAACACTGCAAAAGACCGTCAACGACCCTCAACGACTATGAAAAACAGGCTTTATTGTGAACTAGTAACTGCGACTTTCCAGTATGTCTTTATGTCACAAATATGCTTTCAATGTCCAATCAACGTCTAGCAATGTCTTATCATCATCTTCATCATCTTCATTTTATTTAAATTAGCATTTTTCCCTGCTATGAGGGGTAACTGACTGTCCTTCCACGACTTGGTGCAGCTTATTCACTTCATTTGTCATACGCATCCTCAAAGTTAAAGCTAACTTTATTCCAATCTAACTTAGTTTTGGTCTTCCCCTTCCTCTTGTGCCTTCAGCATTTAAGTTCCATGCCTGTTTTACACATTCAATATCAGTCTTATGGCTGAACCTCCAACTCAACTCCACATCCTTGGGCGTAGCTACTGGGGAACTGATGTTTCTGGGCATTAATTGAACGTGTCAACACCCCCAATATTTCCAAAATATTGAAAAAATTCGGGCAAATTTTCGAAAACATCTTTTTAAATTATGGAATTAAATGTAAATACTCATTTGATCTGAGATTTTGAATGCAGTTTCAACAAGTTAGACTCACTTTTAAGATATAAAATGTTGTTAAAACTCTAAAAAAATTAATTATTCACTCATAGTTATCACCCGGGGTAGTGTCTGTGCAGTACAGTGGAGGCTGTGCAGTACAGTGGAGGTTGTTCAGTACAGTGGAGGGATAACATGATGCGTGTGGGGGGATAACATTGAGTACAGTGGAGGCTGTTCAGTACAGCGGAGGGATAACATCAGTACAGTGGAGGCTGTTCAGTACTGTGGAGGGATAACATCAGTACAGTTTGGTCATTCATAACGTAACGTCGTTAAAAACACCTTTCGAAACAGACATTTTAGAGAATCCTCTTCAGATGACTTAGCATCTTCAAACGAAGTCTCATTTCCAAACTCGCTAAGAATTAATTCATCAACCACATCGGAAATAATATTTTCTGTCCGATCTTCATAA
This sequence comes from Chrysaora quinquecirrha, assembly GCA_014526335.1. NCBI lineage: Eukaryota > Metazoa > Cnidaria > Scyphozoa > Semaeostomeae > Pelagiidae > Chrysaora > Chrysaora quinquecirrha. The sequence goes on along the minus strand of JACTAT010000039.1, from coordinate 2,770,522 downwards.
TATTCATTTTCAGAATGCAAATCGATATCGCCAATACCCGAAATGTTGAAAGGAATTAAACAGCGTCTTGCTTCTCCATCCTTACGATCTTTTTTGGAAAGATCTTCATCAAGATCTCCATCATCTTTCAACTTCTCCAAAACTAGGCAAGCTTCCAAACTTTCTAAATAACAATCAAAGTAGCTTTTTGGGCTACTGCTTTTTGAGGGAGCTTCAAGCAAAAAGGATTTATATTCTTCGTCTATTTATGTTTATCTTTGCATAACTTCAGACAAGTAAGAAAAAAGGCCTCGTTCATTTCTCAGTCAATAAAACAACACAACGAAATAGCCTGTGGAAAGCAGCACGATGGCGCTATAACCTCCACTGTGTTATCCCTCCACAGTACTGAACAGCCTCCACTGTACTGATGTTATCCCTCCGCCTCCACAGTACTAAACAGCCTCCACTGTACTGATGCTATCCCTCCGCTTTACTGAACAGCCTCCACTGTACTCAATGTTATCCCCCCACACGCATCATGTTATCCCTCCACTGTACTGATGCTATCCCTCCACAGTACTGAACAGCCTCCAATGTACTGATGTTATCCCCCCACATGCATCATGTTATCCCTCCACTGTACTGTACTGATGTTATCCCTCCACTGTACTGCACAACCTCCACTGTATTCAATGTTATCCCCCCACACGCATCATGTTATCCCTCCACTGTACTGAACAACCTCCACTGTACTGCACAGCCTCCACTGTACTGCACAGACATTACCCCGGGTGGTTATGTTTTCATCGGATTTCTCATGTATTGAACTTTAAGGACCTTTATGGGAAACGAGAAAATTCGGGCAAATTTATTGACACCCCCCCAATATTTCAAGTATAAATACGCCCCTCAGTGTCAGAATCAATGCCATAGCTTTTTGTATCCTTTCCACCAACAATGTGAGAACCATCTGCTAAGGTCTGAAAGCTACCCAACAGTAAATCTGCAGACAGTGGTACAGTCTAACAGGGAATTAAATGAATCATAATTACAATTCAACCCTAACTAAATTGTTATTATCATCAAAGTATAAGTTCCACATATAGAATACCAGACTTAATTTTCATTTACCTCAATTTTATCCCCTCTGATTTGAAATAAGCCACCATCAAGCGAAGGAACCAGCTTGAATCTTTCAAAATCTTTCACATTCTGTTAAAAAAGGTGCATATCATACTATATATAAGAGAGATGTACAGTGACTTGATGGCTATCTTTTGTCCATATGGTATAAGGTATTTGAAAAACAATATTTCTAACAATCTAAATTCACAATTTTGACCAAAGGGGTTTATATTTAAATTTGGGCTTCAAGACTGTAAGAGCATGCCTGACAAAGAAAGTCTACACAACTAATTTCCTAATAGTCACAGCAACTATTTTGTAATGACAAATTTTCAAAAACGATATTTGAATTTGGGATTAACTAAGCACACAAAAAATTGCCACAAAACTAGGTAAATTGCAGTAAACTTTTCGAGTGCATTCTTGGTCTCAAAAAGACTTGCTGGTGGCAACACCAGATTGCTTTATCATGCCATGCAGCATCTCCCTCCGTAAACTGATTTTTTTTGGGGAGGGGGGGGAGATTCAGGCATTGAGTATTGCAGCTAGAATTGCAGCTACTTTTTCTGTAAAAAAGCCTGAAAATATGACGGGTGTTCCAAATTATTCTGACAGAATTGTAGCCGGCTTTGTTGTATGTCTCAAATGGCAATGCAAGCCATTGTTATTCATTCTTTATGTAAAAAAACCAAGAGCTCTTCAATGAGTTTTAGCACTGGTGGAATAAGAAACTTGTTCATACCTTCACAGAGCTAAGACTTGATGACAACAATGGTCCTGATGTTTCAGACAAACTCCATTCTAATTTCCCAGAATATGAATCTAATGCGATAAACCTTCCATCCAGTGTGCTAACAAGAGTGAGTGGTCTAAAAAGAAAGAGATATTATGTGAATTGCATAAATATAACATGAAATTCAAGACTGCAAGCTTTCAAAGAAAATGCAAGCTAGAACCAAAACTGCATTATTATTTTTGCATTGGGAAGGGGAATAGATGAGAACAATATGAAACAATAGTAGGCTCCACAGTGCTTTCAAGATGTTTTGCCCAACCTCTGAATTGCCCAATCTTCTTTTTCACCCAATTTGCTAAAACGTTTCACCCAACCAATTATGGTCGTTTTGCCCAACCTGAAGTGACACGGATATTTCTTTCTTGTAGTTTGTCAAACATTTGCTTGATTGAAGTTGGGCGAAAGGGAGGTTGGGCAAATTGACCTGATACCTCCACAGTTTATCAAAAATGCAGTCTTGCCAAGCACCTAGCTGCCAATTTATTGAGGTAACAGGGTGCCAATTTATTGAGGTAACTTGACTTTGGCAAGTTGACCCATATTTCTGGTCAACTAGCCTCTTCAAAAAGACAACTCACCACATTTAACTGAACAAGTCAACTCCATCAACATAGGGTTTGGGGACAGGGCCCTCGATATTTTCAAATTTTTAATAAATTGCTAAAAAGCCTTCTAGATAGATCTTTTACCTTCATCAAATTTAAAAAAATTTTACCTTTATCAAATTTTAAAAAAATTGAATTTTGAACTGAGGCAAGTGGACCAGGACCACCCATGTGTGGCGAGTTGACCATGTTACAGCGATGACTTTACCTGAAATGTGTGCCAACTTTGTCGTGTGGCAACATGGCACTGTGGCAAGTTGACCAGAAACCTTTTTGTAAAGCTTCCTCTCTCCTGCACTGCACTGCACGCGCATGCAATGCAACAATGTTGCATTTTATACTATATACAACAGTATTAGTTTTTCCTACTTACTTTCTTTTAGCACCATAGCAGTGCGAAATTTCGGTTTGCAGATCTTGTAATTCATCGGTTTTTGAATCGCTTTCAATTCCGTGAGCTTCAAGATTTACTAAACAAAACACCAGAAGCAACCAAAAAATCATGATGACTTGATTGAGGGCCAATTTTAATCTTCAAAACAGCATAGCAACCGGATTGAAATTCGCTTGATCTATGTGCGTGTCAAACATTGAAAGTAAAGAGGACCGAAATTCTTTAACACCTGATAATAAACTGAGAAATTATGATATAAAAAGGTTAGGAAAAAATGAACCTTTCTTCTAGAAAAATCGTAGCAAAATAAAATCTTAGGCCATGTTGATGACGTTATGTGTTCTGAAAGACTCGTTTTGGAAGAGAGGCTCTAATAAGTCAAAAAATTTCCTCATTGCGTCATTAAAACTGTAACTGTTTTTAACAGTAAAGCGTAGCTGTTCGACTTGTACGCACGGGGTCTTGTTGTATGGCAAGAGAGGCTACCAGCTATCGCTGATACTTGAAGGTGCTGTGGCGTCGTGGTGTAATCCAGTTGACCCTTGGTGTCAAGAGCTCAGTGTGGTCAGGGTTCGAGCCCAGCCATGGTAGCGTCACAGCCAGGGTCGAGGTCTCGATTAGTTAACCTACTACCGAGATCCTAGCGACTGGCGCTAAAATACCATTTCACCTTCACCTTCACCTGATACACCATCTCGTGCATACGGCGTCTTGAAGTGACGAAGCGAGACGCTATGGATAGGCCATCGACGGCCGGTCGCCTGGTACTAACGGCGTCTCGGATTATCTATGCTTGACGGTTGCTGTCTCGAACGTACACAGAAAAAGAGATACCACGCCCTTTAATTTGGCAGAATATTGGGCAGCGGCGTTTTACGTAATGTTCAATTGACTTTTGAAAATAAACCTGCTAGGAAAGGCTTCTGCTTTGACTTTGAACTTAGTCAAGTAGTTTATTGATAAAATTTTACATAAAATGCCTTTGATTCTTACAAGTTTGGACATTTTTTCTTTCTCATTACACGTTGTTCTACAAGAAACTGAAAATACGACAGTACTGATAGCCACTCAAATATCCCAACTGGCGAGATCTTTATTCTAACTAAATGCTGTATTGCAGGGTTAAACAATAAGCGACTGGATACAAAATGTCTAGCAACTTTTCAGCAACTCGGCAACTTTGAGGGCTGAAATATCCAAAATTTTAAGCAACTTTGAGGGCTAGACAAAAGTCAAGTCGCTGCTTGTTGAAAAAAGTGTAAAAAAATTACGAAACTAACTAACAAAACTAGCCTACGAAACAAACAAACTACTTACTTAACTAACAAATTTTATACAGTTGCAAGTACGGCAATCGTCCTTACAATATTAAATTCTTTAATGGTTAAGTTCATCTATAAAAATGTAAAATGACTTATCTAGACTAATGGATCAAATTCTTGTCAATCACAAATTCGGTTTTCCATCACAGTAATGTTTCAACTCGCCAATTGTTTAGCTGGTTTTCGAATCACTTTTTGTTTATTTGCAAATCCAGGAGAATGCACAGGCACAGATGGTAAATTCATTAGCTCAGTTAATTCTGTACTTGCACTGTCATCTAAATAAGATGAAAAAAAATACTTTCTAGAATATTGACACAGAAGTATAGTAAGAATGACTGGGTGGTGAGCGAGTTGGACTAGCAATCCGTTCGAGTCCCACCAAACTTGCCATGAAAAGTGAGGAGAGTCACCAGCTCTTTGTGATTCCAGGAAAAATGTAAAGGGATCACGAGGTGTAGTCACATCGAGAGGAAGGACTGGGGTCGTACTACTTAGGTCAATCCTGGCATAGAAACCCACCTTATGAAGGCAATAAGGGTATGTGCCGTGCCTTACTAACCAACTAACCAAATAAACAACTAACCAACTAACCAACTAACCAACCAACAAACCCACTAACCAACTAACTAATTAACGAAGCAATTAATAACTAACTAACCAACTAACTAACTAACTAACTAACTATTTAACTAACTAACTAACTAACTAACTAACTAACTAACTAACTAACAGACTAACTAACTAACTAACGTCTTAACCTACTTACTAACTTAATATCTTCAAAAGTAGCTAACTAACTAACTTACAAACTTACAAGCTATGTTAACTAACTAACTATCTAGCAAACAAACTTATTAACTTACTAACTAACTAGCTAAAAAGTTAATCAACAAACTAAAAAAAGTAACTAACTAACTAACTAACTTACTAACTGATTAACTAACCAACCAACTAACTAACTAACCAACCAACCAACTAACTAACTAACTAACTAACTAACTAACTAACTAACTAACTAACTAACTAACTAACTAACTAACTAACTAAATAACTAACTAACTAACTAACTAACTAACTAACTAACTAACTAACTAACTAACTAACTAACCAACTAAAAGTGCACAGACCCATCGACATGGGCGGTAGACCAAGCCACAACTTGACCTTCCACAGACTGAACAGGATTATAATTCCGAAAGCTCTGTCCGCAAGCAGAAGTTGCAATGGGTGGATAGCATGTGTGCATTTGTGGGTGCACCAACGGCCTGTAGGAACTATGCTTGATGATAACAAGATGATAACATGTTTGAATAGATGATAAGACAAAGAAGGTGGGAGGAAAACTCTAACCTTTCTCTGACATTAAATCTGCCAGCTCTTTTTCAAGTTCATCCAAATCAATATCATCTTCAAGGTGTTGAAAACCTGAAAAAAATAGTAAAGATTACTCTCTTTTTCGCTTCACTCTATATCACCTGGGGGGCGCATAGTGTCCCCCTTCACAACTTTAGAATCTTGTGTCTAAAATACAATCAAAAGCCATATGATTAAAAGTCCCACTACTTCGTTCGGTGATCTTTCTAGAATCGCTCAATTTGTTTGAGTAACAAATACAAAATTAAGGCAGCTTTAACAAGAAATTCTTATGAAGTTAGCTCGTGATGTCAAGAGCTGAGCGAAGTCGAAAAAGTTTGCATTTATGTGAAATATGTTATTTGAAAAAAAACATTATCATTATAAAGAGTATAAATTTTACCTTGGCTTATAGAACTATCAATATCTTTTACCAAATCGTTGGCCTGAAAAAATCAAATTTCTTTCAACAAAATATCGTGGCAAACAAAACTTATTTAAATAATTCAATGCATAGGTATTGCATATAGCTAAGCTAAAGACCCTGTACAGTGCAGAGATATAATCAGTATAGTGGAGGATATTCAGTACAGTGGAGGGATATCGTCAGTTCAGTGGTGGATATTAAGTAAGTTCAGAGATATTATCAGTGCAGTACATTCAGTTCTGAAAATCCTCCACTGTAGTTGTTAAATTCCTCCATAATTCCGTGCATAGGTATTGCATATAGCTAAGCCAAAGACCCTGTACACTGCAGAGATATCATCAGTATAGTGGAGGATATTCAGTAAAGTGGAGGGATATCGTCAGTTCAGTGGTGGATATTAAGTAAGTTGAGAGATATTATCAGTGCAGTACATTCAGTTCTGAAAATCCTCCACTGTAGTTGTTAAATTCCTCCATAATTCCGTGCATAGGTATTGCATATAGCTAAGCCAAAGACCCTGTACACTGCAGAGATATCATCAGTATAGTGGAGGATATTCAGTACAGTGGAGGGATATCGTCAGTTCAGTGGTGGATATTAAGTAAGTTCAGAGATATTATCAGTACAGTACATTCAGTTCTGAAAATCCTTCACTGTAGTTGTTAAATTCCTCCACTTTACTGGATATCCTCCACTGTACTGCACAGACATTACCCGGGGTTAAGAAGACATGCTGCTGCTTGGAAAAAAGACAAAACGTTTGACGAGCAATGATAAGATGTTTGATCACCTAAGGCCTTGGTCAAGCATTGCCAATATTACACCAACATTTTGCTAAACTTCCATTCACGTTTTGGCTGGAGTTAGTGACAGGATGACTAAACCTAGCAAACATTTCAGGCAACATTCCTATCAAAAAAGTGGCTTTAGCAGCATGGAACTATTATTGGAAACTCCTTATCTGGGTTTGTTTCTACATGTCCTTTGCATGTCGATAAATTAAAAATTTTTAGCAGACCTTTTCAAAGACTGAGGATGATGTGTTAAGTTTGTTGTTCCGTGCTAAACGCGAGCGCCTTAAAAGCCATGTACGACTGTTTGGGCACATCACAAAACATAACTTGAAATCTTGTTACAAGCAAGAAATATTTGACGCGCAACGCTTTGTTTCAGATGTTTGATGAACAATGTTTTTGATCTTTTGGAACAGGACCCTTTAGTCCAGGTACTAATTTCTCCACATGAGGCTTAACTAAGATGTACATTTATACAATGCCCGATTGCTTCTTTTTTTGAAAGGAGAGTTATAAAAACAAAATCGTTTGATTTTACCTCAATATTTCTTTCAAACACTGCATCGATTTTCTCTGGTGATAAACCTTCTTCTCTGATTGAGTTATTCAACAATGATGAGCTACTATTGATTGCATCAACGATCTAAATAAATGCAAAAAAGTTCATTAAAAATCAATACGTCAATAGTCAAGCCTCTTGGGGAGGGGGGGGCTACTTCCATTGTTCAACATACTAGACGTGCCGCCTAACACTTGCTTAAAAATTTTGGACATCTCAGCCCCCAAAGTTGCTTGAAAGTTGCTAACATTTTTTGTACCTAACAACAACTCCTGGCTTCGCGAGTCAAAATCAAGTAAAAATTAAGAAACTCGTCTTGGATGGACTAGAAGATCAACTAATAATATTCTTTATTTTCTCAAATCTTCTTAATCAGTATTAGTAGATCTTTCGAACCTGAGAAAATTTACTATAATACATTAAGTATACTATCTTAAGTAGCTTAAGTACTTAAGTAACATTACTATCTTAATAATGCCAAAACCTTAGAAACTCGGCTAGAATAAGCAGACCAAAGTTTCTTATAAAAATTATTGTACAACCATTTTCATAAGAAACTTGGTCCCTTACGCATAGTAATGCTTCTTAAGGTTGGTACTTTTACTATGGCAGAAGTTTCTTAGAGTTTCTCATTGAGAAGACACAGATGTATAACTTTTGAGCAATAACAATCAAAACAAATAATGAAGGCAATAAGTTGAAGAATTATTTGTTTAAGAATATTCACAAACCCCATAGAAATATTTTTGTTAATCTTACAAAAGGGATGAAGTTTTTCAGATAAAGTTGAATTATAGTAAGGTTATTCTAGATTTTCTGAAAGCGGGCTTCTGTAGTTCTTTAAAAATTGGCGTTTGTTCGAACAAATAAATTTAGCATGGAGACAAAAGCTTTTGGAGTTTCCCGTTCTAATTATGATTTTACAAAAAATCTCTTTGGATACAGCAATTGCTCACCATTTTCGTTGATTCTGAGTTCTGAATTGTTGACAGTTGATCGGTCAGTGTCATCAAAGAATCTTGCTTTATATTCATCGTTTTTTCGAGTTTTCGTTTCTGTGAAACAAGTCTCTTGGCCTAAAAGTAGAAAGAATATTGAATGTTACGATGAGGTTTAACTTCATTAGTTAAATCTTTTGTCCCTTTCGATGCTTTTTCGTCCCGATTTATATTAAAACACAATACAGCGAATGCTTCTTAAGTAGTGTGCTTTAATATTGAGGAAACATCTTTGGACATAGCTACTTACAAGCTTTTCATCTGACACCCCTCATAGTATAAAACGGCAGAAACAGACCGAAATAATCGACTATGGCTGAATTTAAAAAAAATCAATCAATTAGCAAGCCACTCAATAAATTTCGATCAATCTACCAGTTAATTAGCCTGCACTATTCAATTCAGCAAAGCCAAGTAGGCAAAGGGCAGGCAAAATCTTTCTGTGAGAATCTCTTTTTCCTTGAACTAATCTTTTTCATCTCTTGAAGAATTTCCAGCAATTTCTTTCGTTTACCATGAGAAATAACGGAAGAAAATTTAAAGAGTTGAACTTGACCTTTGTCTCTGCTAAGCAACATCCCCCATTTTTAGCGACAACTCCGCGATTCCTAGCAGCAACCCACCATTCAGCATGATTCTGCCATGGGTCAATATTTCTTGGACCGTGTAAAAAACTACAGGGAGGATTGTTGAAATAACGGAAGATAATTCAAAGAGTTGAACTTGACCCTTTTCTCTGCTAAGCAACAGCCCCCATTTCTAGTAACAACTCCGCGATTCCTAGCAGCAACCCACCATTGAGCATGATTCTGCCATAGGTCAACAATTCTTGCACCGTGCAAAAAAACTACAGGGAGGATTGTCTTCTAATAATTGGCCAAGCAAGATCATTATTTCACTAAGGAGTTTTGGAATCTGTCCACATCAAAACCAAAAGACTGTCTCTGTGCAGACAGAAAGGGTTCGTTTTCTATTTCTTACTTGCACTCTTCAACTCAATCTGGTCATCCCGCTATACCTGCAAGCTGATAGCTGATTAGTGTTCAAAACTCAATACCAATTCGGCTTCACTTTTCTCATTTGAACATTTCGATCCGCATCTATGTTTAACTCTTAAATTGATGCAAATTAGAAGAAGATACCTGATTTCTGTCGTTCTTTTTTATGCATGCCTGTGCTTCATTTTTAGTACTGAAAAACAATAATAAAAATAATAATGATAATAATTTCGAAATTTCAAGAAAGAGCGGAAGTATCTTTGAACATGCTTTAAAAGCTTTTTCTGTCTGATATTCCTCAGAGAAAAATGTCAGAACTAGGGCAACATCTACTGGATTACCCAGTTTGTGCAGAAAACTACAGCGAGGGTTGTTTTCGAATAACTGGCAGAGCTAGATGCTTATTCCATCTAAGCGTTTTGGAATCTGTTCACATGAAAAACCAAAATGCCGGTTCTGTGTAGACAAAATAGTTCGTTTTCTAACTTGGACTCTTATCTAAATTAATTTCTATTGGTCATGAGCTGATTGGTGTTCAAAACACAATATCAATATAGCTTCTCTTTTCTTATTGGTGCATTTCGATCCGCATCTGAGTCAACCTCGTCCCCAGGGTGAATAGGCCTCTACGTGAAACTCCGCTGTCCATATTCGACCCTGGTATCAGCCTTGTCTATTCGCAATTTAATTGGCTGTTCAAACAATAGAAATTTTAAGTGACGTCACAGTCTCTTCAAAATTTTAAGTGACGTCACTGTGAAAAACATGTATAAAAACCAAAAAAATGATGCTACATGAGATTTTGTATCTTGCCTTACAGTTATCAATGGAATTCTTTGCATTTTCTTTTCTAAGAACATGCTTTCGGAATCTACATCTTGTTTTTATGCCTAGGTCAAACTTGCCAGTATTTTGGCAGATTTTGTGGCCAGTACCAGCCTGGGGACGAGGTTGTATCTGAGTTGATAAATACCATCTTAGTTGATTGTTTCGGTCTGTTTCTGACGTTTATACTCTGAGGAGTGTCAGTCGAAAAAAGATTTCAAATTCTTGACAATGTTTCCACGGTCAATCGCAATTTAAAAATCAAATATAAAAAGCAAATTATACTTATTAATTTCTTTTTGATTTTCTGCAATTTCAATTTTCAGTTTGGCTATTGCTTTCTTCAACCTAATGTGGTTGAAAAGAAAATTTCAAAGAATGAAATGATCAAAATACGAAACGGGTGAAAGATATTAAATATGTTACAGAATCTTAAGCTTCATAAAAGTAAACATTTTGACATTCAACCAGGAATATGAAAAGTGTTGCAGTGTCAATGAGTGAAGATTATGGAAACTAGCTATACAAATGAAATCATCCTTTCCAAACAAGTGTGGTAGTCACGAGTGTAGTATTCCAACAGTGACTGCTTTTCTTGCTCCTCCCCTTGCGTTTATTACTATTAGGTGTTCCAAGCACAACTTTTTATTACAGCAAAAAAATTTCTCGCTTGAAAAGGGGGATGGCTAGCCACCCCATACACCCCCCTGGATTAGCCCCTGGTAAAACGAATTGCATACCTCACAATATTCCAATCATTCTCATTTACAGGAGTTACTGATGTAGTTGTTGACTTGGCGAATTTCACGAGCTGCAAACAAATAGTAATAATGAAGAATGGGGAATAGCAAAGCCAATTTCTCTTATTTTTGTCTTATTTTTCGATATAAGTACGAGCAATCTTCTTGAAGTTGTTAGCTTTTCATTAGATATTCCTTAGAGTGAAGCTGGCTATTATTGATTTTAGTAAAGACGCGGCTACATGTGAAAATCTTTACCTGTCTGGCGACGCGACACTCTTGAAAATTTCCAAAATATGTTCAGAAAAACGAGCAAAAACAATGCAATGTGTTTCGTGGCCAATTGCAAAAAAAAACAGACTAAACGCTGACGCTGCGACATGGTGACAAGCTAAAACATGTCGCCTTAAGTACAACCAAATTTTCTGCAACCCTGTTTCCTCAGAACGGGGATGCAATTTTTCCGAAAACCTATCCACGGCTACATATAAGACTTTTAGTTTTTCCGGTCACGGCGTCAATTTTTCAACATTTTTACCTTTTCGTTATTGTCATTGGTAGCGAGGTCTGCAAGACCTTTGCTTTTTAAAACTGCAACTGCATATAACAACTCATTGTCACTGAGTTTCTTGTTTTGATCAGCATAGAGCTCTTTGACGACATTCCATGGTACAACATGATCAGTTCCATCAACTTTAGCTTTCTTACGGTGCCTTGACAATAATTCCATAGCCAATTCCTGAAAAACCAGATTTAGGCTATGTTTACACGAGAGAAAGTGGATCGGATCTAAAGTGGATCGGATCCAGAAGGTCTAGTTTTGGCATTGAAATGCCTAAATACAATGTTTGCCAGGGTGTGATCTACTTTTGGTACGGATAGGCCTTGCGTTTACACACATTTCGTAGATCCTATCCACTTTTGGTTTGCAAACCCACCTATTTTTGGATTGCTTTGAAAAGCGTTCCTGTTTAGATCTGATCTACTTTTGCATCCTGTAAACAAGTGGATCCTATCCAAAACTGGTTCTCTTTGAAGATATTTTTATAAATTACAATAGAAATATCCAGTAATTGTATCATCATTGCAGTTGATACATTAAATTGTTCAGATAATTACGCATGCATTATAACTAAAACACAAAACATTACGAATACATACCACAAGGTTATTATAAAATAAATACTCTTTGCTTTCTTCTTTTGAATTTGATATCCATTCATTTTTCCAAAGCCATTTTAGTGAGTCTGTAACAAGTCTTGAGCCCCACTTGACCCAGCCATTGTCCAAATAATTCAATATTTTCTCTGGCTCCCACAAGATTTTTTGTTTAATCATTTCATTGAAAACTATGTCAAACCCTAAAAGAAATAAGCTTAAATAATTAACAGGAACATAAGCATTATGTCAGGATGAAGGTCTTGGTTGAAAATATGTTTTAACTTGCAACAATGATTAAAAACCATTGCTTGTCTCACATCCTCAAAAGTGAAGTCTCGCCTATGTTAGTTTAGATTGCCATTATTGACAGCTTCTTGTTAGCACCTTGTGCCTCTGTTTTTTAGGTTTCTTGCAGCTGGCAACTTTCACCTACTTGCACTGAGGTTTGGCAAAAAGGGGCATGTTTTCCAACCTTGTTGTTAGTTTATTCAATATTGAGATCCTAAGGAATGTTGGACAGAGTGAAGCCTATGCTGCATAATTCCAGTAAGAAGGTATATTTGACTTTTTAAGAGCAAATGATCTGTTGTTTATTGTGTGTGGATCAAATTTATTTGGTGTACTCTTGTTGGCATTGCATGGGGCAATGGTGTAGCCAAGGAGAGGCACAGGGATTTTCCGAGCCCCCAGTTATTACCTACAAGTGTTTTCAAGTCTTGCAGGGTTAGACCTGGTCCTCTTTTCGTAGCTTTCTAGACAAGTCAGCCCAATGCCAAGTCAGCCCACTACCAAGTCGGCCCATCCATATGGACAAGTCGGCCCACCGCAATGTCGGCCCAGGACACTATTTACTGGTTATTTTGTTAAGTGTGGAGATATTGGGGACTGCCGCCCCCATACCCCTGCTTTAACAGCGTACATGTACAATCACGTGTAGAATTTATTATTTTTAGTGGGCCATTTTGGAGTACACTGACAGGCCGACTTGTCTAACACATGATGGGCCAACTTGTCTATCACATGGTGGGTCGACTTTGTAGTGGGCCGACTTGTCCTGTTACCTTTTTGTAAAACCACACCCCAGTTTTCCTCATTTGTTTGATGCCTGGCTATGCCATCAAAGGTGGAATCCATGCTATCTTTACGCGGAGATCACGCCAATGAAAACTGCTTTCACACCAAACAAAACAATAGATCCATTGTTCTATTAGGAAAATAGTAATGTTTGCTATTGTTTTCTGAAAGATTCACGCCAGTATGCCAACAATTTTCCAAACTCCACGCCGGATTTCTCCGGCGTAGGCTACATGGATTCCACCCTGGTATGCCATGAGAACAAAATGGCTTGTGGTATTAAATACACAATCTCAGTATCATCCTCAGTATGATCTTGAATACTGAAAATGGAAGACCCATTTTTCAGTAGAGGATTTCACTAAAAAGAAAACAGTTTCTGTTCTGGCTTGACTTGTCTTAGTTGTCTTTCGCATTGTTGCAAGACTCTTCCATCTGTACCTAAATGACCATTTCTTTGAGACTTTGATGACATATGACAAATCTGACATGAAAGTAAATTTTGCAAATTAAGGTAAAATAAAGAAGGGATGCAATGAAATTACCACGGGGAAGACGATCTCCCTTTTTAAACCTTTCTCTCAACATTTCACATGTTATGCAAATGTCCCTGTGAAAGATGCAGCATCGTTTTGCTTCTTCAAGCCAATAACCTAGTTTACTGTCCCAATGTTTAGGGTTGACATCCCTGTTCTTTGGAAAGGGGGCAAACATGAAATTCATCCTTTCTTCGTCGTCCCAGTCGAGAGGAACAAACTTGGAATCTTGCTTCCCTGACGCTTCTATGTTCGCCATTTTGGTTCTGGTTTCTGGTTCTAAGATTATCAAATCGAGGTTGCTGTTGTTCCACAAGGCGACGTTACGAGCTCTTTGCTACTTATGGATTGTCGCAAGGATCTTTCCCAGGCACTTTAGTTTTCATTTCAATATTTCTACATGGGTTTGTTTTCGGAGGTTATAAAACTGCGAACAACGTCACGAAATGTCCCCATGCCACGATGACAAGAAATATTTCTGTTTTCTCCCAGAAACTTTTTTGTGTCTCGCTTCAATTTTTGTTGCGCGCTAGGATTTTAAGTTTCCGAGGTGGTGGTGAGAGAGGACATGTGAAGGGCGGCAATGTTGCGTGCGAAATGTCTCCTAGTTTAGCGAAGCCTTTACAGGCATGTTCCCTCGATTGCCAACAGAATTTGTAGCGAGAGACACGCAAATGTCTCCTAGTTTAGCTAAAGAATTCGATATCTGAATTTTTGCAAGGGATTCGAAGAAACATAGATTCTCCAGTGGATTTGTACCGCAAAAAAGTAGCTTTGGTTCAGACAGAAAAAATGAAGCTTGTGTACCCCGATGTTAATTAATATTGCATCGCATCCAATAAATCAATGGTGAATGATTAAAGAAGTTTATTTCGAGCTCATAGGCTATGTTCAATAAAACTCAGATAAATGTTCCTTTAAATAATAAGATAAAACTACTGATGATATGATATGGTAAATGCGTATAAATTACATTGGATTTGCTATGTAATCCTTATATACAATTATTATTAATATGAAATACTAAATGCTATTAAATATCTTAAATGGCAAAGGCAAGGTTACTCGCGTAAAATTACAATAAAACTAAGACAGGGATAAAACTTCAAGCGTCTTAAGGGCTCTGTGAAGAAACTTTAAGCAACTAGACCATAAGCAATGTTTTGCTTTGGTTTCAAATCGTTTTGTTTTTCCATCATTGTAAATATTTTCAATTTTGACTAAGATTTTAACAGAAAAAGAACCAAAATGTTTGTACCTTTTATGTTATAACTAGGGCTGGGAGCTTTCATTCTGTGTGCAAAGTTAAGCAACTCGTAAGCAACTCTAGCGAAAGCTTAAATTTCTGAAGATATTTGAAAAGTAATGACAGCTCGCCCTGAGTCAATTTGCCCCAATTTGCTTATTCAAAAACGTGCATTGTGTTAAACACTGAGCAGTCTTCTCGATTCTCAGTATCCAAAAAAAAGTTCCAAAAAACGTTTCTTTTAAGAGCATGCTGCATTAATTAGCTATAAGCTAAAGTGAAGGTAAAGGTCATGGCTTTTATATAGTTCCGTTATCTATCACTGGACATACTCAGCAGCGCTTTACAACTATTTACCCCCTTAGCTCCGGCGACATTTTTCTTTTTCAATTTTCTTGCCATACTCCCTGTGGAGTGTATATCGACTCGCCTATCCCTAGCCTGGGCTGGGCTTGAACCACAGATCTTGAGCCTAAATGGCGCAAGTGCTAACCACTACGCAACGCTTCTAAGCAATGGTAAGCAACTAAAAGCACCTTTGTATTAATACCAGCCTTGCTATATACACTCTATTTTTTATAAGAACCAGGAAATTTTGATCGAGGCTGGCTGTTCTTAAATTATTGCCGTTTTTGAGCCTGAAATGTTCTTAATCTGTTCTTAATTCCTTGGTTACTTAGTTAGATATCTGTATTTTTCAATAATTGTCTTGGGTGGTACTAGGTTTGTGTGAAAATGCAGCATTCTTGTCTATTTCTTTGTCTGCTTGCTTTTTACGTTCCGTCTGACTGTCTTACTTACATATTTAGTTGATATTCTTAGGACTTTTGAAAAGGCAAGCCTCAGCTTGTTCTTAATTTGTTCCTAAAATCTTGGCAAAATCCAGGCTCGTGTTCTTATAAAATTGTTCTTATAAAAAAAAGAGTGTATTTGCTCAAAGGAGGCCTCCCCTTTTTATTTTCTTCTCCAATAGCAACCTAGGGACATAATAACCAAAATACTAACGAATTAAATCAAAATTGACTAATATTTTTCTACACTTTTCAAGAAAGTGATTTGTCCCTAAAAAACCGTGTGACACAGTCGAACCTCCGAATAGCGGCCACTTATAGATCCAAGGTCAAAAGGCCGTTATTGAGAGATGGCCGCTAGTCGAATGTTTTCAACAATTCTATGGGAAAGCGTTTGGGACTGAAGATTTAGTGTCCGTTATTGAGAGGCGGCCACCTATTGAAGGTGACCACTATTAGAGGTTAAAACTTAGCAAGACCAATTCTTCCGTACCGCAAGGCAATGGCTGGACACCAGTGGCTCGACGTTAGCATGGTGTTGATTCAGACTGTCAATGCCAGGCTAAAGCCCCTCGTCTCGTTTGAAAGCTAAAGAATACAGAGAAAATGGCCATATCGTGCCAAGTCTCGAGCCTGCACCATGCACGAATATTGCGGCGCGACTCTAACCCCAACCCTGGTGTCTGAATTAGGCCCAAGTCTTATAAAGTATGATTTTTAAGGAACCTCTAATGTTGAAACACAAAACAGATGATTGAAAATTACCTAGAAGGATTTTCAGGTCGTAGCTTGGGAGCTGCTCAACAAACTCGTAACTCAAATCACCATAAAAAATATCAACTTTCAAGAAGTTTTCTCTGCAAGGAAAAATATCATTTCATATATATAGTTGGGAAAACGTAAACTTGCCTTTTTGAAGATATTATACCTATAACAACACACCCCAAAAGCAGGGTGAAAGCTTATCTCAAAAGGAATTTTGGCTATATGACTATGGCTATGACTATGACTATACTATTACTATGATTATGAATATGACTATGACTATGACAATAACTATAACTATGACTATGACTATGACTATGCTATGACTATAACTATTAATATGACTATGACTATAACTATGACTATGACTATACTATTACTATGACTATTACTATGACTATGACTATGACTATGACTATGACTATGATTATGACTATGACCACGTCTACGACTATGACTGCGACTATAACTATGACTATGACTATGCTATTTCTATGACTATGAATATTACTATGACTATGATTATACTATTACTATGACTATGAATATTACTATGACTATGACTATGCTATAACTATGACTATGACTATTTCTATGACTATGACTATGACTGTGCTATGACTATGACTATGCTATTACTATGACTATGAATATTGCTATGACTATGACTATACTATTACTATGACTATTACTATGACTATGACTATGACTATGACTATGACTATGACTATGACTATGACTATGAATATGACCACGTCTACGACTATGACTACGACTATAACTATGACTATGACTATGCTATTACTATGACTATGAATATTACTATGACTATGACTATACTCTTACTATGACTATGAATATTACTATGACTATGACTATGCTATAACTATGACTATGAATATTACTATGACTATGACTATGACTGTGCTATGACTATGACTATGCTATTACTATGACTATGAATATTACTATGACTATGACTATACTATTACTATGACTATGAATATTACTATGACTATGACTATGACTGTGCTATGACTATGACTATTTATAACTACGACTATGACTGTGACTACGACTATGCTATTACTATGACTATGAATATTACTATGACTATGATTATACTATTACTATGACTATGAATATTACTATGACTATGACTATGCTATAACTATGACTATGAATATTACAAAGACTATGACTATGACTGTGCTATGACTATGACTATGCTATTACTATGACTATGAATATTACTATGACTATGACTATACTATTACTATGACTATGAATATTACTATGACTATGACTATGACTGTGCTATGACTATGACTATTTATAACTACGACTATGACTGTGACTATGACTATAACTACGACTATGACTGTGACTATGACTATGACTATGCTATTACTATGACTATGCTATTACTATGACTATGACTATGGCTATGACTATGACTATACTATTACTATGACTATGAACATTACTATGACTATGACTGTGCTATTACTATGACTATGACTATGACTATGACTATGACTATGACTATGACTATGACTATGAATATTACTATGACTATGACTATGCTATTACTATGACTATGGCTATGACTATGACTATACTATTACTATGACTATGAATATTACTATGACTATGACAATGCTATTACTATGACTATGATTATGACTGTGACTATAACTATGACTATGACTATGCTATTACTATGACTATGACTATGCTATTACTACGGCTATAAGTATGACTATGACTTTGACTATGACTATGACTATGACTACGACTATGACTACCATTATGACTGTGACTATGACTATGACTATGACTATGACTATGAATATGACTATGACTATCACTATAACTATGACTACGACTGTGACTATGACTATGAATATGACTATGCTATTACTATGACTATGACTATACTATTACTATGACTATGAATATTACTATGACTATGACTATGCTATTACTATGACTATGATTATGACTGTGACTATAACTATGACTATGACTATGCTATTACTATGATTATGACTATGACTATTACTATGACTATGACTATGACTGTGCTATGACTATGACTATGACTATAACCATGACTATGACTATGACTATGACTATGACTATGACTATGACTATGACTACGACTATGACTACCATTATGACTGTGACTATGACTATGACTATGACTATGACTATGAATATGACTATGACTATCACTATAACTATGACTACGACTGTGACTATGACTATGAATATGACTATGACTATGACTACCATTATGACTGTGACTATGACTATGACTATGACTATGACTATGAATATGACTATGACTATCACTATAACTATGACTACGACTATGACTACCATTGTGACTATGACTATGAATATGACTATGACTATGACTACCATTATGACTGTGACTATGACTATGGCTATGACTATGACTATACTGTTACTATGACTATGAATATGAATATGACTACGACTATGACTACCATTATGACTATGACTATGAATATGACTATGACTATGACTACCATTATGACTGTGACTATGACTATGGCTATGACTATGACTATACTGTTACTATGACTATGACTATGAATATGAGTATGACTATGACTACCATTATGACTATGACTATGAATATGACTATGACTATGACTACCATTATGACTGTGACTATGACTATGACTATGACTATGACTATGAATATGACTATGACTATCACTATAACTATGACTACGACTATGACTACCATTATGACTGTGACTATGACTATGACTATGACTATGACTATGAATATGACTATGACTATGACTACCATTATGACTATGACTATGAATATGACTATGATTATGACTACCATTATGACTGTGACTATGACTATGACTATGACTATGACTTCCATTTTAGTACAAACTGCAAAAAATAACATAAATATACCTTATGAATAATCGATTTTCCATAGGAGATCCTTTAAGGCTATAAGCCATGGCATAGTTGTCTGCCTCTGAGTTCGATGGAAATATTGCCTGGGATAATTCGGCTGTAAATTTGTACATTTCGCAAGGTATCGGACAGTCATATTCCATTTTCAAGTCAAACCTCTCTAAAAATATATAAAAATTAAAAATTGAGAAAACATATAGATTACTATTGGTCAACATACATTTGAAATTTGCTTATTAAGCATAATGTTTGAACGTTTGGTGGCGTCACAAAACACTGCGTGACAAGCAAAAATTAGCGGATTTAACTGCACCTTTTTTGAAGTTCAAAGATCAGTCGACGAGCATTGTTTTGCGAGGTGGTCAAACGGTCAAACATTTAGCTTGGCAAATTTTAACTGTTTCACAAACAGTGTTTGATCGCTTGGAAGAGCTTATAAACCTGACACTATGCTACATTCTTTGAGTTGTGTAGAACTTTAAAATAACGATGCAAAGCGGTAACATTTTGAAACAAACTTTACTTTCGATTTCTAATTGATTGGATTGTTATAAGCGGGGGATTGGAACTAAGTTAAAGAAACTCTAGACAAACGCTTCTTCTTGAATTCTGGAAAACCTAAAGAACTGTTGGTAACAACCTCCACATTAAAAGGCCAGTTTTGTGAAGACAGAAAGAGTTCGTTTTCTCACTTCGACTCTTCAATTAATTTTCCATTGGTCATTTGGTCATTTCGCTGAATCCCGCAAGCTGATTGGTAATTAAAACACAATTCCAATTCAGCTTCTCTTTCTGATTGGTGCATTTCGATCCGCATCTGGGTATAAATTTCGCTTTTTACAAGTGTTTGTGACTGTTTCTGACGTTTATACTCTGAGGAGTGTCAGACGAAGAAACTTTTTAGTGTGCCCGAAAATGTTTCCGCTGTTCATCGCAATTTAGAAGTTTTGTAGCTTCTACTTAAAAATTATTACTCTTAAGTCCAAAAAGCTGATTTTGTGCAGACAGAAAGAGTTCGTTTTTTTACTTGGTCTCTTGAGCTATAAATTCTATTGGTCATCTACAACCTTGGACAAAAATTATGAGACAAATTGAAGTTTTCATTAATAGTTGTCCTACCTTCGCATTTCACCCCCCCCCCCCTTCATTCAATGTTGATAAGATGGCGTTGAATTGTTTTCAGTGTAACTCAACATTGATCCAAGGGGGGAAGGGGGAGTATATCATTGATTAGCGAAGCTAAAGTTAAGGAATTGCTATTATTACTTGGAATCTTCTGGTTGTCTCAAAATGTTTTGTCCAAGATTGTAGCTGTCTCCCATGAACTAATTGCCGTTCAAAAAGCAATGCTAATCCAGCTTCTGATTGTTGATTTCGCTCCGCACCTGGGTTTATATTCCAACGTTGCTACAGACAGTTCTTTAGCTATTCGAGAATTCCAGAAGAAGCGTTTGTCTAGAGTTTCTTTAACTTATACCTCATTCACACTGCAAGTTAAACCAGTTTAAATTAACCCAGTTTAACAAATGTTGCGTTCTGATAGGTCAATCCAGGGATTCGAATCGATTTGATTGGTGGAAATTTACCCCGGTGTAAACAAAGCTGGTTTAACTGTGTCGGTGTGAAAACAGTATTAGTTCCAACCACCCCGCTTGTTGCACCCCCAGCAATTAGGCATGGAAAATAAAGTATGTTTCAAAATGTTACCGCTTCAGAGAAAAGTAGATGAACTCACCCCAGCTTTCCCAAGTACAGTTGTTCAGTTGAAACAGGTCACAAACGGGATATGCACCTTGAAAAATAGAACGAATACAATAATTGAATATGTATTTTCCGTAACAGCACTTTTTATGGGATTCATACTTGGATTGCATGATCAGAGGTTCAACGACATTTCCAGTAAGCTTAAGAGCTCAATGAAATCGTCGAGAAACTCTCCAAGTCATACAGCTTAACGTTGTCCCCTTGCTTGACTTTGTGTTTCGGCTATGTTGAGCCTTCTTCAGTACCATACATATTCATATGCATTTGTTATGAAAGGCAAACACTCGCAGGATAGATTTTTCCACAAGTGGCATACCAGAATAAATGAGATTCATACTTGGACTGCATGATCAGAGGTTCAACGACAATTCCACTAAGCTTAAGAGCTCAATGAAATCGTCGAGAAACTCTCCAAGTCATACAGCTTACCGTTGTCCCCTTGCTTGACTTTGTGTTTCGGCTATGCTGAGCCTTCTTCAGTACCATACATATTCATATGAATTTGTTATGAAAGGCAAACGCTCGCAGGATAGATTTTTCCACAAGTGGCATACCACAATAAATGGGATTCAAACTTGGACTGCACGATCAGAGGGCCAACGAAATTTTCAATAAACTAAAGAGCTCAACGAAATCATCGAGTAAATCACCAAGTCATACAGCCCAAGGCTCTCCTCTGGTTTGACTTTTTGTTACGGCTATGTTTAGCCTTCTTCAGTACTATATACATACAGTTGACATCCGCTATCTCGACTGCCCGCTATCTCGAACATTCGCTATCTCGAACGATTTTCCATTTCCCCTCGTTTTGGTATAAGGGTTTGTATAGAAAAATCACCCGCTATCTCGAACCCCGTTATCTCGAACATTTGCTGTCTCGAACCATTTTCGATTTCCCATGGCGGAAAACCTGCTCTTTATCTCGAAATTTGCCAAATTTTCTGCTGAACTGGATAAAGAGACAGGCTGAAAATATGTATAAGTTCGCCTAGCGGAGCGGGAATGGCAGCAGCTAAGTGATATGCTCGCATGTATATAATAGATGAAGCTGTTCTCTTTCGAGATGTGCTGCATCGCCATTATCTCAATTTCACCAACAGTAGGGATGAAAGCAAATGAGCTTTCACTCCTATGTAAAAAATATCTGACTTGTTTGACGAAATTTAGGATCAGTAACCCTGCATGTTAGTAGGGCTTCCTTTTCTGACTTAAAAACTATAATTGTTTATATTTATATGGGGCATCCGTTATTTCGAACATTCGCTATCTCAAACAAATTCCAGCTTCCCTTGAGAGTTCGAGATAGCGGATGTCAACTGTATACATATATCACATATAAATTTGTCATGAATTGCAATTAACAAGTGGCTTAACCGATCATTAATGAAGACGTATTGGCATCTGAAAAGTGAAACAGAAAAAAGCATCAATTTACCTGGCATAAATGCATCAATGCAGCCGCATTCTTCAACGACATGTGTTGTCAAACTGTCCAACCAACAAAGATGCTGAGAATATGTTTCAAAATGTTTCAATTTCTTGCTCCCACACTCTGTTTTGTAAGGATAAGGCAAATTTTTTATCTGAAAAAAGTAAGCAGAATATTAACTAATCACCCTTTATTGGATATTTCACACAAATGATTAAAAACTGTCATTGATACACAGACACCTCACATATATTACGAAACATTAAGCATTGTAAAGGTTCTCATGGCTAAAAACGCACGGTACTCACACGGTTACTCAAACGCACGGTTACATATGGCTAGAAGACGCACAGTATACCTTCCAAATTGCATTTATTGTAAATGGGAATCGTTTAAATCGTTTACAACAAACAACTATTCTCTGCAACCGCTACGAGAGCTCTTCTTAACCACTCGATTCCACCACATTACTGATGATATCCCTCAACATAACTCTGCATTTACCAAATTACTGCAAGATAGCCCTCGACATTCCCGAACATCCTCCACATTACTGAAGATATCCCCCTACGTTACTGATGATAGCCCTCTACGTTATTTCAAGATTGCTCTCCAAAAAAGTCCCCGCTCTCCACATTACTGATGATATCCTTCCACAATACTGATGATATCCCTCAACATTACTTCAAGATGTCCCTCCACATTACCCTGCACCCTCCGCATTACTGATAATATCTCTCCACGCTACTGATGATAGCCTTCAACGTTACTTTAAGATAGCCGTCCACATCACCCCGCATCTCCCACATTGTTGCAAGATAGCCTTCAACATTACTGAAAATCCTCCACATTACTGCAAGATAGCCCTCCACGTTACTGATGATAGCCCTCCACATTACTGAAAGATAGCCCTCCACGTTACTGATGATAGCCCTCCACATTACTGAAAGATAGCTCTCCACGTTACTGATGATAGCCCTCCACATTACTGCAAGATAGCCCTCCTCCGCGTTACTGATGAAAGCCCTTCACATTACTTAAGATATCCCGTCAAATAACTTAAGATTTTTGAAATGGAAACAATGAGAGGCTGAAAAGATCCCTGAAAATTGGCAATTTTGCCACAATATGAAGTCGAGACACTAACATATTACTCTATATCCAGTACAGCATGCCTTCGGTTCAGTTCAAATCTTAATCTTAAAATTCAAACTTCATACCTTTCTTTTAGAAACAGCCACATAAGTATGAAATCCAGGCGATAGAAGTATGCCAGGGGTTTTCACCGGTGTTTCATCTTGTCCGTGTAAAATCAATTTGATTCCTGCATCCGACGTTCCGCCATAATCATACTGCTCTGCATTCAGTATTAGCGAAACGGCACCATTTTCGCCCGTTTTATTTACCGTAATTATAGGCGCAAGTTTGCCAGAATTCAAAGTATAACATCTCGTTGTACCAGTGCCATCCCAGTATTCTGTGAAATTTCCTACGCCTAGCTTCATCTTATTCCCAATCATAACAGATACAAGCATATCCTGAAGGCGATGATTTACAGAGGTTATCGTATCTCTATACTCACTGCCTTTCAGAGCGCTGTACTCTAATTCGTTTTTCAGTGCTTTTTCGAGCTTCGTTCCATTAAATTTTGATTGACGGAAATCGTTTCTATTGCATA
>JACTAT010000039.1:2629985-2745684 GCA_014526335.1 Chrysaora quinquecirrha | reverse complement strand
TCAAGTCTTCTATTTCCTAAAAAGAATTCGTAGTTATAATTTTCTTGATGTACATGACAGATAAAAAGATCAGATAAGTACAAAGAATCCGGCAAGTTATTCCAAGAAGACAGATGAGAAGAGGAAGGTCTTAAGCATACTGGCAAAATCTCCTCTAATTGACAGAATTTCCATCGATAGTCTATTATAACTTTAAAAGAGACTTCAAGAAGATCCATTTAAGTAAAACGCACTGTTAGAAGCATTATAGAATGTGTTTGATCAATCTAATAATTTCTGTAGAAATACTAAATAGTACTTTCGAGGTCCTTAATCAGCGAACGATCGACATATGACCTGCTTTCTCTGCAGGCAGAGATATAGGTGCAAAATTTCGCTAAAAGCTGATTTCAAAATTGACTCTAAACATTTCGAAACAAAGTATAAACAGTCATAGCCCCCAAAGACCCAAAGAGGTGTTCTGCAACTGACCCTTCATGGGTACAAACTTATGAAACGGAAAAGACTTTGTGAAATGACTTTGGGATTTTGATCAATGCAAAGACGTCTGTCCCTCATTAAAGCTACCTTCTATGTTTCAGAAGAATAACATTTTCAGGACAATGATTTGACGAACGGGCCCATCCCTCCTAGTGTTAACTAAGGAAACGACAATGAAATCAAATCGAATGAATGTGTCAAAATAATTGTATTACCAATGCGATGCTCTCTGGTATATCATCTGTATTAACCACGTCTTCGATAATTCGAGATGCAGTCTGCAAAAAGGCAAAGGAAACCATTTTAATGGGAAATAAAATCAAGATAAGAGCAGGTCATTTCTGAGCCTCTTCGTGGGTTCGAGGTTTGCTTATTCAGTACAAAAGCAAATTAGAGCCAAGTTTATAAATTCAGTTTGCAAAGCTAGGAAGGTGTGGACTGTGGGCGATCTCGAAGAAAAGTTTTGCGTAGGCCAGGCAAGTGAAGAAAGAAGACGAAAATCCGACTTCCAAAATAAGGCTTTCTTTGTTCGTTCCAGACCTTTTTAGAAAACTACAGCCTATACCACGTCTAACCCTATTTTAACCGTGCAAATTTTTTGATGGTTTTTATCGAGGGGGAGTTTACGACTGCTTCCATGCTCTGAGAGGAGAATATTCCACGTCTTCTATGGAGGAATTACGGTCAACTGCTACATTGCTGTTGAAAATTCATCCCTTTCCTTTTGAAAAGTTATCTATCTTTATGTGAGTATTATAAGCGGGCCTGGGCCCGCCTTGGTTGATTTATAAAAAGAAGCTCAAAGGTTTTTTGTCCGTTTACACAGTTTTTTATTAGACGACGGCAAACAAGGTTAAAAAAATGAAGCGGAAAGAGCTGCTAAAGACAGTTGGTGCAGGATATTGCAAGAATATTGAATTTTTGACAACAAAAGCAACGGAAACAACAACAACAACCAAAACAACAACAACAACAACAAAAAATCAACCACAACAACAGCAACAACAAACCGGACGCAAACGCGCATCAACGACAGAATCTTCTGCAAAGAGTTCGTCGATTTGGGTCCTGGTAGCAGCTCCAAACTTTTGCTAAAATTTTGGCCAAAGAACAGTACATAACTGATATCACCAAAGTGTCTCAAAATACAGAAGAATGATGGATAACAAATAAATATTTTCCACCATACCAATTCCTCTTTATATTCATTTATTCGACATTCTAATTCGGAATTGATTGCTTCTAGTTGTGCAATTCGCTGGAAATAAAGAAAGTTACATAAAACAACAAGAATATTGTCATATTGATTAGAAATTCCTATGTATTTTCTACAAATTTTCAGAAATATTCTAGTAGATGTTCTTTTATATTCATTTACCAAAAGCAAAAGATTTGACGATAGAGATAGCTTAGCAGCTTTAGGCCTTGGCCAAACGATCAAACATTGTTTATCAAACATTCAAAATGTGATGGTCAAGCAAAACGTCTTAACGTTTGGCCACACCGCAAAACAATGCTCGTCAAACATTTCCATTTTCAAAAACATTAGCTTTTGAAATTTTTCATAAAAAAAGCTCAACAAACTTTGCTTATCAAGCAATGTTTTGTGACGTGGCCAAACGTAAAAACATTACTTGGCAAACGAATTTCGAATTTTTGAATGTTACACTTTCAGACAGAGACTTGATTTTGTTTGCACCGTCATCTCATCTCAAGATCCTAGCCAAATCAAATGATCAAATATTGTTGGTAACACACTTGAGATTGGCTATACAAGCAATTTTGACCGTTTGGTGACATCACGAAACATTGCTTGGCAAGCGAAACTCGCTCATAAATTTTGTTGAAAATCTTTCAAAACTTTCATGTTTGAATGAAGCATAGCAAGAAGCAAAAACGTTTGACGAGCAATGTTTGTGACGTGGCCAAAGAGTAAAACATCTTGTTTGACAAGCAAATTTCAAATGTTTGAAAAACAATGGCTGATCGTTTAGCCAGGGCCTAAACCATTAAAGAGCTTTGAAAACTAAAATTCTAGAAAAGCAAAGGAAACTTTCAGTATCTACATCTGAGATTGAAAGAAGTAAAGCCTTAGGCCCTGGCCAAACGATCAAACATTGTTGGTCAAACATTTTCAAATCTGCTGTACACAGATGTTCGACCGTTGGGCTACTTCCAAAAACATCGCATGACAAACATACTTTGTGGCGTGATGTTTTAGAAAAAGTTCAAAAACATTTTTTGCTAGACGCAAGCAACAAATGTTTGGACGAGCAATGCTTTTGGATGTGACCAAACGGTCAAACATTTTGTTTGACAAGCAAATCTAAAATGTTGAACCAACAATGTTTGATCCTTTGGCCAGGGCCTTAAAATGAAGAGAATTGTGTTATTTTCAATGGTTTTAGGCTCACCTGTTTTGCTGCCTCCAATTCTGCGACGTTTGCTCTTAAAATTTCAATATCATTGTCTGATAATTCTGTACTCTTTGAAAAGAAAAAGGAAATATAGTAGAAAACTATATGTGCATGCATTACAAGAAACCCACCTCATTTGGTTATTAGCAGAGCCACATCAATGTAACGTGTTTATTTATATCTTGTTTATATAGATTTGCGTCCTCTCACTTAGGCCTTACTTGTAAACACTTCAGAAAGCAATTACTTAAGTGTATGTTACTGAAATTCATGACCAAGATATGTTGTAAAGAAATTTTTTTTGTTTTTCCCAAAGTTTTACCTTATCTTTATTCAAAACTACTCAAAATTGTTCGTTTTTTTATGGACAAATGGAAAATTTCCCAAAAAACGAGGGGAAACCAAAGTCATTGGAACATACTTAAAAAAATCAGCAAAGTTGCCGTTGTTACGTGAAGTGGGATGAGTTTCAATGAAACCACCCGTAAAATTATTAAGAGCTCTAATCGTTTTAGCTGTAATAAGGTTTCTTAGTAGTTTCAAAGATTAGTCTAGGACGATACAAGAAGGGAGATCACTAGGAGCTTTGTTTCAAACTTTAACAACAACCTTTATATTTATATAGCTATATCTCAAGTAATAGATATCAAATCTCATGCTACCAAATGCAGCATAAATGTATGAGTCGGGAGAAAATCGTTTGGAATAATCATACATGCATCTTTTTGTAAGAAAGTTCAGCTAATGGCTCAGTGCTAAAAATTCCGTCCTGACGTACGTCCAACATGAGTACTCCTAAGCAATTCCTTAGCTTTTACAAAGATTAGGGTTGTCTTAATTTGAATAACAACTTAATCACCCCCGGAAACGTATGTGCAGTATAGTGGAGGGTGTGCAGTATTCAGTACAGTGGAGGGATTTGGGATATCATCAGTACAGTGGAGGGATATCATCGGTACGGTGGAGGATACTCAGAACAGTGGAGGGATATCATCAGTACAGTGAAGGTTTCTTAGTAGTTTTAAAGATTAATAAAACCAAAGAGAAAGAAAGTCTGTTTTCTAAGTTCTTCCACAATCCCTAATATTTATGACCGGGGTGGGGCTGAAGAGAAAGTACTTTGTACCATCAAAAAAATTTTACCCCACTTATTTTTGGTGTAAAATTTTCTTTACATATCACTGAAAAGCAGAAAAAGTAACCCAAACCTCGCGCCTATTTTGGTACAGTAATAAAAGGTGCAATTAATTCTCTCAAATCCAGAAGAGTGGAAATTTCGCTAAGGCTTCTTTTTGATATCTATGGCTTATATGAGTCTGGTTTTGTGTTAGAATACTCCTTCATGTGCAAGGTATTTTGGTAGCCTCACCCAATGCAACGAATATTTTTCACTTACCCCCACCATTTTCTCTTCAGCCCCCACCCGGTTATAAATAATGACCGGTTCCTAACGCAAGATATTCATAAACGAAACGACCACTGATTCGAGTATAAAGGATGAAGGTTATCGCACTAAACAACGTTACACAAATTTCCAACAGATTTACTACAGAGTTTGAAAAAAATATTACCTACCATTTTATTGTCATATCTTTGAATTGTCTGCTGTAATAAGGTATTTGTGACTTCCAAGTCAGTTATTCTCTGCATAAATAAAAAAATTTAGCATTGCTTAGGGAAATAGCTTAAACACCATAAGATACAGTTTAACGCATAAGCGCTGATATACTAGGAATCCCCACAGCAAGTCAGTAGTTGAGTTTGATTTTGAATAAGCCAATATAAAGCTTTGCTTAGAAACACAAAACCAATTTTCGTTAGTTTTTAGCTTTGTATCTAATTTCTTAACTTAAATGCTGCGTGGCTGAAATACTTCATTGATAAAGAAGCAAAATTATCATAGTTCATAGTATCCATCAAGCATACCTATTTCGGCTAATATTTGCAAATCTTGTAATATCTTTCTTCGTAGAGCAAACGGGAAACAGTATTATATATTGTCGATTTCGGGAGAGGGGTATTTTAAAGAGGGCTAAAGGGGGAGTTTTTGAAAATATGAAACATGAAAGTAACCAAAAACAATTTCATGAAAGTGAATTAATTTTGAGCGTGGAACGTGAAGTGTCAAAGTGCAAGAGCCACGGCCAGGAAAAATGTACGGTATGCGCCTGTCTTTCAATGTTAGTGAGGAAGGTTTGCAGCCAGACGCACTTTTACCTACAATCTTCGCCATAAGGGTTGAGAATTTCTATAGAAACAGAAATAATTTTATGTAGGGATCCCCTACCCCCCAACTCAATGTTGTTTGTTGATATTTCTTAAATTCCGTCATTTTCCATTACTGTACTTCATAAAGAAACAACATTGAAATGGGGGGGATTTTCAAAAATTAGGCTGGTTTTTCTGAAGTAAGTGAGGAAGGTTGAACACTTTTCTGAACTCTTGCCAAAGCTAAGCTATGAGTTCTTCGTGGGAATCGATTTCGATTCTCCGTGAAGCGTGCTAAAGGCTCCCTTCTTTAAAGAGTCTTAAGGTGCATACTGAGAAATAGCAAAAACAGCAACGCGCGCTAGAATCTACAAGATGCTTCTACAGAAAGGTACAGTAAATATCAATTTTGATTTATTTCAAAATTATGTATTATTTCTCCAATAAAGAAATTTCGTCTTGAACGGTCATGACAAAAAATACTGCAATGAAGCACTTCATTTAGCTACTGGCAAAAATAATGTATCTAGCAAATATGACAATAAAAAGCTACTAAATTTTCGAAAATTAACTGCTAACAAAGCGGTGTCAACTGTACACAGGTAGCTTTACTGTACTTAATTCGATCACTATGGCTTAGATGAAAATATTATTATTAGAGTTTTTTATCACCAAAAAGCAGAAAGCATCTCAAGTCCTCTTAAGAATTGCGCCTTATTTCTTAAAGACGGCAACAAACCTTTCAAAAAACATCATTTTTGTAAGTTTTCTTCATTTCGACGCTCATCCGTCGTTGCGGCTTGACATTAGGCAGGGAATCCTCACGTAATTCTACGTCGAATACTTCACCGGCAACGCGGTACTGTTTCGGGCGGTAACCAACCGCCGGGATATTTGAAACTTCTGTGTATTCAGGAAAGCTTGATTTTCTTCTGATGCTTTTGCTTTCAGTAATAAAAAACTGCACGCTGTTGCTTCTACGCCTGTTCACAGGTCCCGATGTAGTCATTTCCCTCTTGTTCATTGGCATTTCCAGGGACTTCTTTCTTCGCGCGGGCAATAAGCTCGGCAGCGACATAGAGCGGGATGTTTTCTTTGTTGCAGTATCATTTTTGTCTACATCTTCAAGTTTATCAATGAATTTGATAACCTTCGTTTTAGAATCCATCGTGCCAAGACCAGCGATGCTCGATTTTCTAATCGGACCTGGAACCAAAGGGGGCATTTCATCTCTCTTTTCATCATCTTCGCCATCGTCTCCGACTCCAAATACAAACTTCTTGGCTCTCTCGATTGCCTGTTCAAGGTTATCTTGAGAATTCTTGCGTGTAATGGCTTTAAATTCACGTTCTTCAGCAGTTTGTCTACTAAGCATCAAATCTCTTTCAAAAATCTTCCTCGTTCTTTCGATTGAAATCTTACGTTTCTGTTCCCGTCGAAGACAATCTTCAAAATAGCTGTTCTGTTTCTGATGGCAGTTTTCAAAATAAGAATTCTTTCGCAGCACTGTTTGTGGATTTGTGTACAGCCTATCCAAAACCTTGGCATTCAAGTCAGCCATTCTGAAAAGTTCTCTCTTCGAAGCGTTACCGAGAAAACAACTGAAAATTTGAATTTTCAGCCTGTCTGAGAGAAAAGGTTGCTAGATTGATGTTGCAGCTATTTTTCGCTCTCTGGAATACATGTGACTGTAGGTCTCCAGGTAGGGGCAATTTAATGGAGGGCTGGACAAATAAAAATGCCCCCAAATGGGCAAAAGGATATTACATGGTGGGTGTAATCAATGGAACAAAAATGTCACATTCATGTACAAAAGACTTGCAATGTTGCATGACTTTAGCGAATGCAAGATCACACGCATCGTTTGCTACATCTACTTATTTACTCGATTCGTTCTACCTGGCCAAATGCAACATAGGACGTCCTTCCGATGTTTTTTTACTGAAATATCATTATTTAGAGAATTCAAGAAAATAGTTATGTAATGGAGACTAGTTGAACCATATGCTCCAGGCTCAATTGTAACATGCATCAGGATTTGTACTCAGTTAATCATTTCGCTTGTCATAGAAGTCGGTATTTCGGATTTTGACGTGTAATTTTAGCCATCAACCACGACTGGTTCTTTACAATATTACTATACTATACTATACTATACTATACTATACTATACTATACTATACCATACTATACTATACTATACTATACTATACTATACTATACTATACTATACTATCCTTTCTATACTATTCTATACTATACTACAATATACTATACCATACTATACTATACTATACTTAACTATACTATACTACACTATACTATACTTTACTACACTATACTATACTATACTATACTATACTATACTATACTATACTATACTATACTATACTATACTATACTATACTATACTATACTATATTGAACTTACAAAGCTAGCTATACTTTTCTATACTTTACTCATAATCGTCATTACCATGATCGTTGATCGACCCTATTTAAAACAGTAAAACATACTAGTTCACACAATATGAAGCGAATCTGAAAGACTGCATTATGGGTATTCAATAGCTGCAAGCAAAGCAGCAGCATTTGTTTAAAAAAAAGCAACAGAAAAAAGTAAAACTACTGTCAGTGACAGCTGCAGTACAGAGCAAAGCCAACAAAATTAACAGAACAATTTCCGATAAGATCAACTTGGAAGAAAATTGGTTGCCACCTTTCTAAATTCTGATTGCACAACGATGCAATCAATCTTGTAAAAACCAATTTCCTTGTCAATGTATCTGTCAATGTTTCAGGTGTTTTGAGGACAGATGTCAAATTCATCTTTATTATAATTATGTGAGTTTTCCTTACAACTCACGAGTTACTTCCTTACGTTACTCAGTTATTTGCGAGTTACTTTTACTACTCTTAGGCCCTGGGAAAACGATCAAACATTGTCAAACATTTGAAATTTGTTTGTCAAGAAAAATGTTTTACCGTTTGGCAACGTTGCAAAACATTGCTACTTGTGGCGAGCAGAAAATGTTTTTGAAGCTATTCAGAAGGAAACTGAGAAATTCTGCTTACGCAGCAATGTTTACAAGGTTGCCAATGGGCCAAACATGGCTTGGCTTACAAAGCAAAACCCCAAATGTTTGACCATAACAATGTTTTATTGCTTGGCCAGGGCCTTAGTCACCTATTAGTTACTCTTACTGCTCTTGGTTTATCAGGAGTTTATTCTTAATAGTCTTAATTATTTGTGATTTGATCGTACTATTCGAAGATATCTATAGTTACTCTTACTACCCTTATGATTTACGTGCAACAAGAAACTTTGCATCCAGTTATTCAATAGGGTCTTATGATTATAAACATCTTCAGCATATATATAATATACATGTTCATCTTCATGTTCATGTTAGGCTAGTCTTATTACATTTTTACGACAAAAAGATGATAGATCGATATGGTGAGTCGTTATCAGTATGTGAGATCCGTGTACTCTAGGTTAAAACATGTATGGTAGCATAGATTTAAGAGCCAGCAAAACTAGCAAGCGCAGTAGGCTTATTGACCATGTATTCCATTCTGCCGATGCTTGACAAGAGAACGGGGAATCGCACAACGAGAACAGCACACGTCGGAAGGATACAGTAAGAATTCTTGCTTAGTTGCTGTAACGTATTGTAATTCACTGTATCGCACTTGAAAAGTAGCGAGACCAAAATAGACACTCGTGGGAAACTTCTCACGATACTAGAACATATTTGGAAAGATCAGTGACCTACAGCAGCTTCCATCGTTGTTTATTTTTAGACTTCTTATGCAAGAATAAATAAAAAGACAATTACATACCTGGTGTGCTTCCTTCAATTTGTCTTCTTTGTCTT
The DNA here is from genome assembly GCA_014526335.1 of Chrysaora quinquecirrha. Taxonomy (NCBI): domain Eukaryota; kingdom Metazoa; phylum Cnidaria; class Scyphozoa; order Semaeostomeae; family Pelagiidae; genus Chrysaora; species Chrysaora quinquecirrha. The sequence continues at coordinate 2,736,698 of JACTAT010000039.1, read as the reverse complement.
GCATATCCAGGGCAGCTTTATTCTCATCAACAAAAGGATTTTCTCCGGCTGCAAATAATCATTTCATGAAATTTAAAGTTTAGTAGCATTTCAGGCTACATTCAAACAGACATTATTAACTACTTTTAGCCAACAATGTACGAAACTGTATTTATAACATAATCTTTTTAATGAAACCCCAAACGTTTAAAAATTTTAAGGCCCTGGATTTATCCTAAACTCTTGGAGATTAAATGCCCTGGTAAAGCGAACAAACATTAATAGTCGGTACTTTATTTAGGCTTGTTAAGCCAGGTTTTTAACGACATGGAACACAGTAAGAACTAGTTGCTGACTGTCAATCGGCGATTTTTCGGAACGAATTTATCCACTGACCTGACGACGTTAAGAGCTCTGGCAACTAGTGGGAAACTAATTCATTTTTGACCGCTACTTGTGGGCGTACAGCTCCAGAAAATGGTGCATGTTTTACTTCTGCGATTAGTTGACAACTGATCCCGTCAGTCGAAGTCGACCTAAGCGCTCTTGCGACAACGATCAACTGTATCCTTTAAGTATTGACTGTTGTTGGCATGTCGAAATAAGTTAACAGTTACAACCAGTCAGGGTAAGTTCTATCGTATCGTTTATCTACCTAAGCCTGGCTTTAAACAGCTTCTTTGACCATTAGTCGACATCAAAAACGTTACGCGTCAAACATCTTTTCAAAAACATTGCTAAGTTAATCCTGCTTGCCAAGCAATACTTTGTGACGTGGTAAACCGTTCAGACACTGTTCATAAAGCAAATCTCAAATGTTTGATCGTCTGGCCAGTACCTTTGAAATTTGCTTTCCAAACACAATGTTTGACCATTTGATAAAATCACAAAACATTGCTCTTGAAACAATTTTTCGCTTGTGAAAAACAGAAAATGTATGTGCAGTTTTCAAAATATTACTGTGAGGATTCTGCTTGTCAAGCAATGTTTTGTGGCCTAGCCAAACGGTCAAATACTGCTTAAAACAAATCTCGAATGTTTGCCATAGAATGTTTGATTGTTTACCCAGTGCCATTGAAATTTGCTTGTCAAGCGCAATGATTGACCGTTTTACCACATAATGTTTGATTGTTTGGCCAGGGCCTAAGAAATGCTTTAAGACCACATTACTAAACACTGCTTTGTTTCTCTTTTGCAAGAAGCATAAAAATACTCGTAAAGCAAAAGAAAAACGTTAAAATTCCGTTATACAACCATCAGACCGTCTGGCTTTGATTTTATACAAGCCTGAAAATGTTAGACATGAAAATATATAAATTTATTAACCATACCTTCAAAAATATCAGCAGTGAAATCTGATTCCTTCCTTTTATCATCTGATTTCTGCTTCAAAACTGAAGCATGTTCATTCTCCTAAAATCACAGAGATTTTCTTTTAAATTTTGTAAGAAAGTCATCAATATTTATACACTTTCTTAAACCATATGTCTATGTGAGCAATAGCACAAAACCACGTAAAAGATAAGCATTGTTTTAGCTTTAATTATCACATCAAATGGATTAGCTGTAAAAGCTGATGATTTTCACATCTGCTATTCTCATCGAAGGTGGAAGTATTTCAAGAAAGTGACGCTCTGGAAAAGTATGAAAGAGATAAAGAAGAATGAAGAGAGATTGTAAAAACGTTTAGAGATGAAGATGATGACAGAAGAGGGCAATGATGATGATGATGATGATGATGACGATGATGATGATGATAATGGTTATAATCATAATGATTGATGATGATGCTGATGATGATGATGATGACGATGATGATGATGACAAAGATGATGATGATGACGATGATGATGACGATGATGATGATAATTATGAAGAAGATGATAAGAGTAGCAACTACAAAACATACATTGGTAATACACTAATGCTCACCTTTTCGGCATATCTTATTTTCAGATTGTTGTACTAAAAACAAAACAAAAACAATCAAATCAAACACATGTTATGAATATTAGATACATGAAGAACTATTGTTAAAAGGAATGACTTTGGGAAATTTTCGACGAAATTTTTTGCTTTAATAATTTTCATGATTTAAATCAATTTGATGATGCGTTTTAAGATCTCTTCAAAATACAATATACAAAGACAAGAGAAAAACGCATCACCTTTCCTTCCAGTTCATTTATACGTCTGGTAAGTCGTTTTTCAGTGGATTGTAGATTTTGAATTTCCTAAACAGAGATAAGAAAAAAAAGACGATGAACAAAATTCTATTTTCTCTGACAGCCAAATCAGATCGTAGGGATTACTTGAGTCACACGACAGCATAATAACTATCTCTCTTCAAAAAAATTGATTTGGTTTTTGTGATAAATTATATTGTTCGCTATCATATCTCTAATCTCAAATGAACGTTTAAACGCCCTAGGCCCTTATTTATAAGGACTTTAACTCTAAGGGTTTATTCTAAAGGGTGTTTATAATGGAGGGTGTTAATAAATAAAGAAAGCTGCCACAAATGAAAATACCAATTTACAAAGTACTATGCCAAGTTTTACCACAGCTTTACAAGACTAAAAGTTAACAATCTACAAAGAAATACATCTTCTAAGGTTCAATTTCTTCAATCAAATATGAGCCCAAAGGCGTTTATTATTGCTGGGCATCCGTCAAAGATTCTCAAATTAACCATGAGCATTTGTTCGAGAAGGGCGTTAGTTCCGGAGCAAGATCGGTCATTTGCAGAATGTAATGCCCTGGCGAAACGATCAAACAATGACTGTCAAACGTTTGAAATTATCTTGTTAAGCAAAATATCTTCCCATTTGGTCACCTCGAAAACAATGCTCGTCGTTGAAATTTGGCACGACTAAATGCAATTTATTCGGGTTTAATATGTGACAGGGGCTTTTATGTTATTATTGCCCTCTTGCATCGCATTAGAGGTAGAGAAGCTTTTGAGGTGTCTCATGATTGGTGGAAGCTGTTTCATACAAAGCGATTCCTTATACAGCAGTGTTGCTATGGTGAATCGGGTTAACTCGTGCGTTTAAATTTGGCGGCTATAAATTTTGCCACGCGGTCTGTGCTTATCATTAAAACTGAACATGAACTGTGAACGGAGGACGTTTCAAAGTGCTTGACAAGCAGATTTTTGTCCCACCCACCCTCCCTGCTTGCTTGGTTTAGGTGCTTGCTTTCTTTTTCACTCTTTTCATGCTTGCGACTAGTGTCCTCGGGCTCTGGTTGTCGGCATGGACATAGTGTGCTGGTCTGCGGAAAAAACTTTGTTTCTTCGTCAACCCCCCAGAAGCGAAGGGCATTTTTGGCATTGGGCTGGCACACTGACCGCCCATTTTGAAGTTCCGATGATGAGAAAAACATCACCAAATCTCAGTTGATAGACAATGGTGGCTACACAGCGCTGAGGGACTTCTTTTGCATAGCCAATTGCTTTGGCTTCCATGCCGTTATTACCTTCCCTGGAACAAATATTAATTCAAAATCATCGAACACGAATTTTGCTTATTTATGCTTGTCAAACAATAGTTTGTGACATGGAAGTCCCTGGCAAAGCAAAAAACATTGTTTATCAAACATTTGAAATTTGCTAAATCATGCAAAATGTTTGACCATAAAAGCACGTCATCAAACATAGCTCGTCAAAAATGTTTGCTTGCGTGAAGAAAAAATATTTTTGACCTTTTTCAAAAACATCGAACACGAATTGTGCTTATTTACTTATTTATGCTTGTCAAGCAATGTTTTGTGATGCGGTAAAAGTTCAACCAATGCATGATATGTAATTCCACATGTTTGAAAAACAATTGTTGATCGTTTCGCAAGGGCCTAAGGTAGGTATCTTGGCCTGAGGTACCCAAATGCATCAATCACAGTTTGTCTCAAATCACATAAAAGAAAATTAGTTCAGCACATAAAATATTGGTTGTTGAAAGGACAGTTGTAATTTGCAGGTACTTTTTCAGAATTTGGTCCAGGTTGATAGAAATGTATCTATCATATTTCATTCTTACTTTTTCTCCTTTTTCGATGAGATTTCTGGCCTGCACCAAGCCACTTTTCTCTTTTGGTGAAAGCAAAGTGTGCTGTAAGAAGAAAAGACACAGCTTAGAACTCTGATGGGCAGTTTTTAAAGTGAGAGCAAAAAGGAATTTAGAAATTTAGGAATTTAGAGGCATACATTACTTCAGTTGCCAAATTTGCTTTACTATCTAGTGTTGCTATAGTAATCTTGCTGGTAACATGAACTATCATTGAATGCAAATGGGCTACTATAGATCTACACGAAATACCAACATGCAATTACTAGGTAGATCGATATCCAAAATATAAAGACAAAAACGAAAGTGCTATTTGGAAGGGATTTGGAAAGAAAGAGCTCATTTTCTTATTCTGCGTTTAGCCAATTCTCTAAGTTATCTTACTAAAGTAAAGCTTACTAAAATTCCTTCTTGGCTCATTTCGATCCGCATCTTCTTGGTACGTAAGCATATATTTTAGTAAATAATTATTTCAGCCCCTGACCAAACACTGTTGGTTAAACATCTGAAATATATTTGTCAAACAAATGTTTGATCTTTTGGCCACGTCGCAAAACATTGCTCGTGAAACATTTTTTCTTTCAAAGTTTTTCAATAACATTGCCCGGTGAACTATGCTTGTCGAGCAATGTGTTGTGACGTGGCCAAACATTCAAACATTGCTTGTAAATAAAATAACAAATGTTTGATCACAATGTTTGATCGTTTGACCAGGTTTAGCCTTGCATCTCGTCTTCGGACAAGGGCCAGACGAATAAGATGTCAATCCTCCTTTCTTAGTACTTTCTGTTACGCTATGGCCCTGGACAAACAATCGAAGATTATTAGCCAAACATCTAAAATTTGCTTATCATGCAATGTTTGACCGTTTGGCTAAATCGGAAAACATTGCTTGACAAGCAGAAGAAAGCAAAACTGGTGAGGCAATGTTTTTAAAAAAAGTTCAAAAACATTTCTCATTTGACACGAGCAATAAATGTTTGATATTGGTGAGTAATGTTTGCGACGTTGCAAAACAGTAAAACAATTTTCTTTACATGAAAATTTCAAATGTTTGATCGTTTGACTGGGATCTTAATTATCTAAACAGCATGTATTTTTACTAGCTATAACTTAACTAAAGCTATTACCTTATTTATCTCAAGTTCTTTGAGGGCAATTCGCACCGAAATGGCATCACCTTCTACTTCTTCTGTGTCCTGTATTGCAAGCAAAACTTTTAAACTCTGGGATGGTAATTGAAGGAAAACATTTGTAACTAATATCTGTCTTACTTGTGTTCGAGGCTTTCTTGTTTAAGACTACTCTTGGATGCCTAACTGCCTTCTAAGGCTCCTAAAGTAATACTGTTTAGCAAAGATAGCACAGAGAGAGTAGAGTACAATTGTAGCTAATATCTGTCCTTTTGTGCTCGAGGTTTTCTTGGTGCCTAGTTGTCCTCCCCGGCTACTTGAATCAGTCCCTAAGGCTCCTAAAGTTATACAGTAGAACAGAATTATATATTGAAGATTTTAGTTCTCCCTGATTCGGGTGATGAAATAAACAGCGTGCTTCTCACGTAATAGAAAGGATCAAAACAGAGACTGTGACAAAAAAAACTATCATTTTCAGGGTACAAAGAACCAAGGTAGAGACCCCCTCCCCTACATTTACAACATTGGGTTGGGGAGGGGGCCCCCGGCCAGTATGTGTGCATGACTCTTGTCTCCATAATTCCAAATAATAGCTTTAAATACATTAAATATTTTGAACATGGCCTACCTGAGACATGTTGATCTTATCATCATCTGTCAGCTGCATTGATTCTATGTCAGGGGACTTTGGCTGGAAAAAGAATTCGATTCATTTTCATATAGTATTTTACAAGCTGGAAAATGCAGCTGGCACGGGGTTTCAGGAGCTTAGTGGGGGTTCGATCCCCAGCCACGGTAGTGTCAAAGCCAGGGTCGAGGTCTCATTAGTTCATCTGCTTTTGAAATCCTAGAAACTGGCGCTAAAAACACATTTCAACTTCGCCACCTTCAGTGAAAAGTTGGGTGAAATTCTGGGACGTTTGAAAGTGACTTTATATTTCACAAGTCTGCTATCTATATCGACTAACATAATAAACATGGAAGGTTTGAGAAAATGGAGGGTTCAAGCTTTGGCAAGACGGAGTGAAATTTCCACATAAATGAAAATGATAACTTCATACCCTCGTCATGTGTTCTAATTCCATAATTCTAAATTCCAACAAATCCCTTTGTTCCTCAACATCATTTAAATCCTAAAGGAAAATTCAAAAATCAATTATTAGACCTAGGAATTGTGACATGAAATTAATAGTTGAAGTTAAGCAAAAAAGGGTTTTGTCAATAATCAAGATGTTCGAATGAATAATAAAGCAATACATCAATTAATGTAAAAAAGTTGTGAATTCAAGGCGACGTCTGACTTGGGCCTAATACGTCAAAGAATGAATGAATGAATGAATGAATATATGAATAAATGGTTGGATGGATGAATGAATGAATGATTGAATGAATGAATATAATTAGGTATATATAGAAGAGTTATGCAATGAACGACTTGATGAATCTAAGATTATAGAAATAAAATAATATTTTCACCTGATTAAGTTGTTTTATTTCAAGTGTTTTAGACAGAAGTTCAGATTCAGTTGCAATCAGCTGAAAAAGAGCACAGTTCTCAGTTAGGCATACGATCGTGCAAGAGAGGCTTTTCATAGCAGTCTTCAAAAGCGTCAACATTTAGTACTCTAGTTTCGTGCGTATGCTGTAAACTTTCTGTTTATTGGTTCACTGCTTCTACGAGCCACTTTATGAGGAACCTACATTTAAAGAACTTATACACTGCTTATTTTCTGTGGCTTTTGTACTGAAAATTGTTATTTTTCCTTAACATTTTCCTTATAACATCCTTAATTAAAATAGGTACTCGCTTCGTCTAGAGAGTTTCATTCAACCAAAATTGCTGCAATGTGTGAAACATTCGAGTTAAACTGATTTGTTACTAGCTCAGGCTATCTAGAGTATCTAGTGATACAGTGAGACAATAGTTCATGTTAGTGTGATTATGTTGCTTAAATGGTGAGTATTGTAACTTACTTTTTCGTGGAAAACTTTATTTGCAGCTTGAAGCTTGGCTCTTTCTTCTTTGAAAGGATCATCATTCTGAAATACAAGACATAGACATGAAAGATAATCTCAGATAGCAAAGATATGGAGCATTTTACATTTCTTTAACGTATAATAGGGTAGTTACCGTAAATACTGGTGTATAAGTCTAGGACTCTATAAAGACTTAAAATTGGGCTCCAAATCAACGCTCGAATTAAACATAGGATACGAAAATAAGCCCCTCCTCGTTTAAGCTCCCACCTCGAATAAGCCCCCCTCCAAAATAATAAAAAATCATTAAGCCCACAGGGGGCCAATTCGAGGATTCACGGTACAACCAGTTTTAAAAAACCTACTTGTCGATTTTTGTTGTTTTGAAGTGCCTCATCAAGCTGAACTTCTAATTCTTTGATTTTCGCTTGGGCGATTCGCAGGTCAGAAGGAACAGTGTCAGATGGCTGTGAAAAAGAGATACAGAGTTAACGAAATCCTTATAAAGTTAGAAGTACTGTTAGTTCAAATTCAAAACGAAAAGAGCAACTATCCTTCATATTGCAGGAAATTATTTTCAGACCAAAGAATTTTGCGCCCTTTTAAGCCCTGATCAATACACTTTTTTTAATAAGCAACCGCTCAATAAGCAACTAGGGCTGAACTGACCTTAACATCAAGCAACTTGAGGGCTCAATTGAATTCTGTAAGCAACTAAGAAGTCAAACAATCAAGCTTACACGCTTCTTGTTGTTAGGAAATTGTTTGTTTTGCATCTTGAGGTTCTTTAGCAAACGTTTTTCCACTTACTGTCTCCAAAAAGTCGTGTTATAGGCCTAACAGTTGACGGTTTTGACCCGCAAAGTCAGGGGTGGTTGTTAGGTAAAAAAGGTTAAGCAACTTTTAAGCAACTTTGAGGGCTGAAATGTCCAAAATTTTAAGCAACTTTGAGGGCTGGACAGAAGTCAAGTTGCTTTTTAAAAAAAAAGTGTAACGAAAATATAATATTCCTAAGCATATGAACTAATAACTCAACCTTTAAAAACCGACAATTTACAACACTAACCCTGTCATCGCAACCAGATGTCTGTTGTTGCAATAAAGTATAAGCTCGTTCTAGTTCCAATTTCTCTTTTTGCATTCTGGCATAATTCTCTCTATCTTCAGCAGAAAATTCAGCTTCATTGTAGGGAGACTAAAATAAAAACAAATGAGCATAAGACGTAGAGAAAAAAATTAAGATACTATATTACCTAAATAAGGTTGAATTGTGGAAAACTTAGAAATGTATATATTTCTTTCTGTCTATAATAACTTGGATCGAAGTATCTTAAGCATATGTGACAATCCAGCAAGGTACACTGAAGTTTGTTGTTATGTTTTATTTAGATGTTTCATTCTGTCTATTCCACTGTTTCAGAGAAGAAGTAAAAAGTCAGGTGCAGTTTCTTATACTCCACTTCAAATTTTTATATAAGCCAAATTTTCCAAATGGAAATGAAAGCAATCAAACTTCTGAGAAAATTCTGAGAAACTACGAGAACTAAAAAACAAACAACTACATTAATAGACTAGAGTGCTCAATGTCCACCCATGTCTCTTAAACAAAATGGGTGCAGTTAGCTAAAATAAATCTATAAAATCAATTTGGTGACTTGTCAATATTTAAACTCTACAGTAGATTCAAAACTAGATAAAGTGCAAAGTTAATACATCTTCGAAGGGCTTCACAAAGTATACCTCTTCTTCTGGTCCGGTAATAATAATGTATGGAATTCTGAACATTTTCTTTCTTATTCCGCGACTGAGGCAAAATTATTGCGAGGGTTTCGTTCAGCGTTTTAAGACATTGCAGAAAATTGACGTCGAAACCTATTTTGAAAACTTTGCGTTGGAATGCGTTTGGCTTTATTATTGTTTGAAGGCAAACTTTAGAGGGTATTATTATTTACTTTGTCACAATGCATAGGCCTTTATATTTACAGATTTTATATTTACAGATCGCAAAGAACTCAAATAGAGACATTGACAAGAGATTTAAGAAAGGTAGAAAACAAATAGGAAGGTGAAGGGATGCGAGGAGGAACCAAATAGTCATTTAACGTATGTTTTTACTAACAGTGATTGGCAAAGGAGATTGCGTCATCTCGAGCAGGCAAAGCAACAGCAAGTGGAACTGATGTGCATTATGAAAGCAATACAACATCTAAATAACGGTCGTTTGTTTTCAGGACAGCTATACAGAATACATCTGATGTACCAAACCAATAAGCATTGAAAAGTACGAGCAAAGAGCACATGCTCCTCAGAGCTAAAAATAGTCTATGGTATGTCTGACGTCAAACTGTGATTTAGGTAGAGCCCTCACCCAGCCTTGTCCCAAGTCTCAGGACTCGGCATCAGTGTGAGCGCGGAGGTTTTAGTTGTTTACCCACAATTTGATGGACGATTACCAGAAAATATTGCATCACGAAGCATTTGCCCAAGATGCATTGCAAACGGAATTTACTGCAATTGTATAAAAATTCGATGCTATAACGCAATGAAGCATGGCCAAAGGCAATCTTTTTTATTACGAATGATAAGTGGAAACTATCATGTCTAATACGGTGTCACTGTCAGAAACAGCCTTGATAATTTCGAATATATTAATCTTCACTTAGTTTAATACTTTCTCATTAACTGAGTTCATAGGATTCAGGACTGAAAAGTATATTAAGTTTGATACCACATTTAAGTGATTTGCAAATCTTCAAATTAAGTGGCTGTACCCACAAATTTAAAGGGTTCTGGTCAGAAAAGGGTTTAAAGATGGGATGACTATAGTTTAGAGGAAGATTTACGGGGTTTTTATGAAGGTTAAGTACTCATCCCGTTAGTGGAAGACTTCGTGCAACGCTCCGTTAATTAAAGTTGGGTGTTCCAATACAACAATAGGCCAATACAACAAAAGACATAGCTACTTACAATTGAATTTTCTCTGCTTGAAGCAACAGACATTTCAGAGTTGAGGCTGTCATCTTCGAATACGCCATTGAGACTGTCCGGCGAGGTCGATGCACGACCATTGCTCTAGAAAAACCAAAATATCAAAAAGAGATAGAAGGAAATGGAAAATATGAAGAATCTAAATCTACCACTCAAGTTAACTCCAGGCCCAACCTATTATTGAGGTGAATCAGCCGAGACTAAGGCCCTGGCGAAACGAACAAACATTGTTGGTCAAACATTTCAGATTTTACTTTACAAGCAATGTTTGGCCATTTGGCCACTCGCAAAACATTGCTTGACAAGAAAATTCTTTCAGCAATGTCTTTGAGAAACTTCAAAAACATCCTATGTTTTTATCAAGCAAAAATGTTTGACGAACAATGTTTTGTGATGTGACCAAACATTGTGTTTCACAAATCTCAATTGTTTTATAAACAATGTTTAATCGTTTGGCTAGTGCTTAGCGTGCAATGCGTTTCTGCGATGACAGAAGGATCTACATTCGCGAATAGTTCTCTCCTAAACAAATTTATGCCAACCAGAAGTTGGTTTTTACCTTCCTACTCTTTCTGGACTGTTTTCTTTGAATCCGCTCTCTTAGTACGTCAATTCGACGATCTTTCTCCTGTAAAGTAAGAAAATCCAGCGTGAGCATAGCAGACTTTGAAGAAAACTAGCGTTAAACTTCCTTAATATTTGTTCCAGGGAAGGCAATAACGGCATGGAAGCAATAGCAATTGGCTATGCAAAAGAAGTCCCTCAGCGCTGTGTAGCCACCATTGTCTATCAACTGAGATCTGGTGATGTTTTTCTCATCATCGGAACTTCAGAATGGGCGGTCAGTGTGCCAGCCCAATGCCAAAATGCCCTTCGCTTCTGGGGGGTTGACGAAGAAACGAAGTTTTTTCCGCAGACCAGCACACTATGTCCATGCCGACAACCAGAGCCCGAGGACACTAGTCGAAAGCAAGAAAAGAGTGAAAAAGAAAGCAAGTACCTAAACCAAGCAAGCAGGGAGGGTGGGTGGGACAAAAATCTGCTTGTCAAGCACCTTGAAACGTTCTCCGTTCACAGTTCATGTTCAGTTTTAATGATAAGCACAGACCGCGTGGCAAAATTTATAGCCGCCAAATTTTAAACGCACGAGTTAACCCGATTCACCATAGCAACACTGCTGTATAAGGAATCGCTTTGTATGAAAAAGCTTCCACCAATCATGAGACACCTCAAAAGCTTCTCTACCTCTAATGCGATGCAAGAGGGCAATAATAACATAAAAGCCCCTGTCACATATTAAACCCTAATAAATTGCATTTAGTCGTGCCTTACAGTTTTGAAAGCATAAGAAGCAGTATTTCAAAGATAAAATTCATCTTAAACCAGGATTTAAACAATTCAACATTCAACAAGCAACGAGTCGCAGTAATCACGTAAAATAATGTTATGGAAGTCTAAGTCGTATGAAGGTTCTCTCAGATTCGCAAATCTTTGTTAGAATCATACTAGAGTCTCAGTTTTCGCTAATTGAATCTACACCGACAACACAACAACAGCTCGCTACCACGGAACTGCCTCGACCTAGAGTTATTACACGAGTCGTAGTTTTGCTGCCATCACCTCAATTCAATTCATTTAAAAAACTGTAAAAATCAAAAGAGTTGTCATTGTTGTTAATGGCGGCAGCTCAAACTAGCAAGAGCGAGTTGTGGTGCGTGGGAGCTGGGAGCAAATCTACGACTTTTGTAGGGAGCCTAGAGCTGCCTCTTTAATTCAATAATTATTTCAACAATAATTCAAGGTGATGGCAGCGATTAGTTGGACTCGTGTAATAACCTAAATCTTGGTTGTTTTTGCTTTGAGCTCCTAATGGGCATTCTCCAATCATTCAATGCGTGAGTCATCATACTGATTAGATTAGACCATACGTTGCTGAACATCTTAAATTAAATTGATCAAAACTTACAATCGACTGTTGTTGCAAGTCACTGATGATCTGAAGTTGTTCTTGTACAGCATTTTGCAGCGTTTCAATCTGTTCTTTCTGCGAAAATAATAAAACAATTGAAATTAAATTGTGTTAAACATGTAAACTTGAAATTGAATGTGAAGAAAAGAAGATCAACAGAATTGAAAGTCATTAAGGGGGTCTAGAGAACAAGGGGACATGCGAAATGTATGTAGGGAACAAGGGAGCATGGCCATAATAAAAAGGGAACATCGGGAAACAGGGACCAGGTGACTATCAATCTGAATAATATGCCTACAAAACTACAGGGAACAACAGGAGGTTTCCTCAAGAGAACAGGGGAACATATAACCCCCTAAACGACCCTTAGAATTTGTAGTACTCAAAAGGCGCGACTTTTAAATTCAAAATGGCTGCAGTAAACGCAGAGAATCGATTTTGAATAAATTCGACAAAAATGCGACCATATAAAGCAATGCTGCATTTATGTCGAACTTGTGAATTAAGTTCGGCAAACCCTGCTGCACTTAATTCAAAATGCAGCACTTAATAAGATTTCCACTTTATATGGGTGAATTTAGGTCGAGCTTAATTCAAATCTTGCTTGAATTAAATTGGACACAACCTAAAAGAGGCCTTATAAAATGACCCTTAAGTGTCTTGGAAATCTTGCCAACAAAGGACACCAAATGCGCGAATCACAAAGGCACTTACTTGTGCTTCTACATCAATCCTTGCTTTTAATTTTGTTTTGAGCTTTGATAATTCTTTATCTCTTTTCCCAATTACGTCTTCATATGTTTTTAACTTGTCTTTCTAAAACAGCAAATAATCAGGCTACTTATTGTATCTTGTCTTTATTCCATAGAAGACAAGAAGAAGCTAACTTTACAATTATCTATCTTGCACTCAGTTACTCGGCGATTTTATTGAGCTCTATAGCTCAGTGGAAACATCGTTGGCTCTCTGGTCATGCAGCCCAGGTTCGAATCCCACTTATTGTGGTATGCGACTAGTGGAAAAATCTACCCTAGTGTTCGCCATTCATGACAAATATATTTTGCAATCAGTATTATTTTCGAAAGTTTTGTAGCAGTTGCAACATTATTAGATCCTAGTATCGTAAAATAGCCTTGCACAGCAGCAACGTTGAAAATAGACCTTTCCCATTATGACGTCACACCATGCGCGCAATGTACCGCCGCGTATTTTATCATTTGTCTTTGTCCGTACAGTACATAAAGTTTGATCTTGCTATCATGGCTGCAAATTCGGAGGGTTTATTGTAATTTAAAGGGCTACAAAAGCCCCAGTTTTCTTCAAATGCCTTTTCTTAGAAATCAGTTGTGCATAGAACGACTCAAGAGCGATCGGGGTCGACAGTGGTTCAAGCCCCCCTTGAAAATTAATGAAATCCATTGCTTTTGGCATTTTTTCATGGCTGTCTATGTGTCTATTGTTCGTATTGTTTCAAGACATGGCACCTTCCAAGAAGAATAACCCGAAAACCATTTCCTTTCAACGCAACTGATTACAAAACCCTTCCAAGGCTTTTGTCCGCTGTTCTGCTCTCTTAGAACAATTTCCTTTACTTATCGAAATTTAATAGCAAGTCTCTTGCAAACGGCTCCTTATTAAAAAGTGCATTTATCTGCATAGTTACAGGCCTTACTGTCTGTTATTATCGCATTTTGTATGCAAGAGAATTCCAGCCCCTTCATAGGGCTCATCAAGATTCACTGCACAAGTCTAACTACTTTGCTAGATGTTGCTGTTGCTATCGCTCAGGTAAACTCGGGGCAAACTAGCGACTAGTGTAGCAAGTCAATATAGAGCTCACCTTTGCTAATCTATTCAAGCTTTAACAACATATTTAATCAAGAAACATCGAAAAACTTACTAATGAAATAAGATCTTCTTGTTGCAAAGTGATTCTTTCTTCCTGCCGTCGATTTGTTTGTACTAGCTCCATGTTTTTTGCTCCGAGTCTTTTGGTTTTTTGTTGTAGAGGTTCCAATGCATTTTTTGCATTCTCGACTTCATCTATCTACGAAATTAAACGCTAACATAAGCATTATTATCTTAACAAATATTATTGCACATTACACGTATAACTCACGCATCTTCCCGAGCATTTTCCGAGGAAAGCAGCAATATCCAATCAAGCAATAGACCATTTCAACTAAGAGCCTCGTTGTCAAAAAAATTGAAAATTAGGTCACAGAGAAATTGAGACTTCAGATTCGAATTCAGCATCTTCTTTTTAGTGTTGAGGTAAATTTTTACGCTTCTATTCCTTACGATGTTGATTCTATAGCGATTAAAAGTTTGAAAATTTATATAAGGGTTTTGACCGTGTAAAATGACTGAGGGTGTAAAAATTCCTTTACTTTTGAGAAACTAGTTTACTAGGAGAAACGTGTATCCAGAATTATGTACTACCTTTTTGTAGGCAGTCCACGTGGACAGATTGGTCGATTCGCCCCTCATCCATAAAACATAAATCAACAAAAACATATGATGGCAAAACTAGAGCAACTTTGCATAAAAGTTCGATAGAAATAATTAACATTTAGCAAATTTAGTGAGAATATAGATCCTAAAGAAATGTAAGCCTAGGTACTCACTAGAAAAAGGCTGCAGAAGCATTATGATCAAAGTTATATACAATACAGAGTGAAAATCAAAGAAATGTATTGTTTTACTTTCAGTACAACCTCAGTTCCCATTGATCCGGCCTAAGCAAAGAGACCATATTAACTCCATATTAAATCCGGTCGCTAATCCTTGGACTGGGCTTCATCACCATTCTTTGTGAAAGCAAACGCGAGATAGCATGCAGTCTAGTCTGCCAAAAAGTACCAGACCAGGAGCGTACAAACTGCAGTTAGCTTTGATAGTAAACAGCTGATCCATGCAAAAACCAAACACCAAACCGAACCAAAGCAAAGCAAAGCATGTCAACGAAACTTAGCTTAGTGTCTAGGGACGTGAAAGTAATTAAAAACATCCCGCCGAAACAAGGAATAAAGCTATTTAAAACAGAATATATTTTGAATGAACTCTTTCAATGAACTTGGAAAAATCGGCTAACAGTCTTAATTTCATTCTCAAGAGAATTTTTCTGTCAAACAGTGCTGGCACCCTTCTTTGTTATGGAAAACACAGGTAAAACGCTCGAGTAATCCTACACTGGTGAAATACCGAGGAAAGTGAAATACTGCGTAGTATTTCACGTGCTGTGTCATTTCACGGCTACTGTAATACCATGAACTGTGTAATTCTATGTTGTATTTCAACTTTTTTTATTAGGCAGTGTAATGCTACACTGGTGAAATACCAAGGGAAGTGAAATACTGTGTAGTATTTCACCTGCTGTGTCATTTCACGGCTATTGTAATACCATGAACTGTGTAATTCTATGTTGTATTTCAACTTTTTTTATTAGGCAGTGTAATCCTACAGTGGTGAAATACCAAGGGAAGTGAAATACTGTGTAGTATTTCACCTGCTGTGTCATTTCACAGCTATTGTAATACCATGAACTGTGTAATTGTATGTTGAATTTCAGCCTTTTGTATTTACCACAATTAAATCCAATCAGAGACCTCAATTCACACCTTTTAAATATCACATGATTATTATTAGAGCCAATCAGAAATCTCCATTCAAGATGGCAGTTTAAAAATAAGGGTTGAGAACATAATAACTTTTCAGTTTGTCTTGCCTTGCTTTTCATTTTTCTGCAATTCAAAGTCTAGGCCAAAAAAGATTCAGGTCAATATGGATTACTTTTGAGTTAAGGTATCCTAGATAATAGTTTGATGTCAACAGCTTCCTCTGGCAATATGACAGCTGGTTGATTTTATAGCTGATAAGAAGAAACTGTGCAGTTAACAACATTAAATCAAGACTTGAAAAGTTCCTTTACAAAAGGTAGGAAAAATTTTAAAACTCTTTTAATATAAGAACTGATTTAGATTAATAGAATTTTTATATAATTGTGTGTTTTTTGTTATATGGCTAGCCTGATAATTCTTTTGGTAAACTAATATTGAGGTTTTTTTGACTGTTTATTTCAGGCAAAATTTCCAACAGCTGAAGTTGCTGCTTGCTAGAGTTTCATCATTCCTTGAATATTCCAAGTGAGTCATCTACAACAAGCTTGCTAAGCTTTCACTTTTTTTATCACCAGACTCTGATAAAAATGATGACTATATCTAATTGCCTTATATTTTTTTAGAATGCTTTGAAAGAATTGGTGTCACCAATCCTTCCAAAAAGGTAGGTATGTCTATTTATGTTCTATGAAACTTCTCTTAAAAGTCTTAATGATTTTATCACAATTCATTATGTTGTGTTAGCAAATATTGTGCTAATTGTAAACTATAATTCTCTTACATTTTAGCTTTGGAAAAAAGCAAGTTATACCTTCACTGCTTGAATACGAGGACATTGAATGAAACACAAGATACATTAACTGTTGTTTAATTTGTTTTATTATTGTTGCGATTGGAAAGATTGATTACAGAACTCTTACAGCATTGTTATACTATGTTTAAATATGCAAACTTTCATTATTCTGTATTTCATTTGCGTGATTTTTGTAAGTAGTAAAGGATTTCTGATTTAAGTTCTATAAAGACAGTGCCTGTTGTGTTATTTGATCTTGAATTGCATTCATGTAGAATTACAGCAAAGTGGGTATTACACCACTTTGTCCTTACACATAGAATTACACAGTTTTGGCTTACACTAAATGGGAATTACACCTCCGTTGGATTTCACGTAGAATTACACGCCATTGGCTTGCACTAAATGGGAATTACACCTCCGCTGGATTTCACGTAGAATTACACGCCATTGGCTTACACCAAAGTAGAATTACACCTTTGTGTCATTACAAGGTATGTAGGATTTCACGATTCGTCTAATCCTACGATGGATTACACGCGCGTAGAATTACACGACGTGAGTTATTACACAGGTGATTTCACGTCGCCTTTCACGTAGTATTACTCGGGCGTTTTACCTGTGAAATACTGGAGGATTTATGCAAGAAATCGTAATAGGATAAAATGAAATACGCATTCAGCAACCAAAATCTGGTCTTTATGCAAAAGTTCAACTCCTAGTTTATACTGAGCTAGATTCCGCAGTTATCATTTTCTCATGATATATGATTTAAAATGTGAAAGCGATTTGACCGGTTTTACCGCGACGGAAGATCGAAGGTGTCTTAAGTTCCACTCTGTCCAATAGTTTAGCAAACGTTTTTATAAATCCTAGGCCTATTACAAATTTCAATTTAATTTTGAAAAGTTTTCACCGCCTTTTTATCAGATTCTTTTCTCGTTTGCCGGGTGTTTAGGTACAAGACATACAGAATAATTAATCTCCCATAGTAGGAAAATTTGTTTCCTAGCCAAGTTTCGGCAGGTACTCGGGTACTGAGTCGAATGTTGGCAGAACGAGGTCGTATCGTCCTTTGAAAAGTGTATGTCGAATGTACGTAAAGCCTTAGCGCCTTGCGGCCTTTTGAAACAATGAAAGGAACCGTGGGTCATTTCACTTCTCGAAAAGACATGAGATTCCTGTTGAAACAAAAGGATTTCTGGGTTTCTAAGGAAACAATGAGAAATCCCAGCAAAGGGTTCAGGAGATTCCGAGCAGTGAATTGCCCCAGGGTAGGAACAAGTAGCTACGAAAACCCGAAATGAAAGATAGCTACCCTAACGCTATAGCAAAAAAGAATAAAATAAAATAGGCCTACCAGTTCTTGATTTCTGGCGACAATCTGTTGATTATTTTCATCAAGTCTGCGAACAAGAGAGCTCAGTTCTATGACTTTACGATGTAGGACACGTTCTGGATCATTGTGAGGTTTCGACGACTGAAAGGATTTGGAAAACGACCAATGAGAAGACAATTAATCATAAGAAATAAATCTAAAAATTGTTGTAATAGAATAACTGTCAGTACTAGAATAACAGTGAGAACACGAGCAGATAGAAGTGTTTGAGAATATTGTATTGCACTGAACCGTTTACAATGGTTTATCTGGTATAACTTATATAGCGGACACCATTTTAAGATAGCAGTTCATTTTGGCCTATATTATGTCGCATTCCAGGTCGCTGCACGATAAGTGGAAAAACGGACTCTTTTTGAATGGTAGTGCTTTCGTCTCAAATTCCCCTGACCACACTGGTTGAAGAAAACGATAAAATTATGTGCCCTTGTTCTTCTACGAAGTGATTTGACTTTTAGCTCCTGTCATTTGGCACCTCAACCTCGTTCCCAGGGGTAATTGCTGTCTTCAGCCTCGGTTCTACTGCTCTAAGTATTTGAGAATGATGCCTTTCGTTAACGATTTTCTATGGAATAACTGTAGATTCGGTTATAGGGCGAAATGCATTATGGTGAAATTCTCCGGTTGCCATCTTTTGCCGAATCGAATATTGCTTTTATCATAGTCTTTCGTTATGAAAACGTAGAGGTAGAAAAACGTGGAGTCAAATTGTAGCTTTAAAACTCTTGTGAAAAGGTTGTGCTCAAGTTTTGGCATGATTACTTTCAGAAGTCCTGTAAAAAATCCTCAGTCTCTCTCTTACGATTGAGGAAAATCATTTATGAAACTTACCAGTCTTAGAGGTAGTGGCGCTGTTGCATCAACCTCGTAATCAAAATCACCAATTCCTCTGATCTGCGATTTTGAGATTCGTTTGTCCCATGAATCAGCCATTTTCAATCTTGAAAGAGCTTCATCGAGAGATTCTTTTTCCATTTGCAAACGCAAGCAACTTCCTGATTCTAATCCAAGTTTTTTCTCTAATTGATCGATCACTTTCTGCATCTCTTTCATTTCAGCAAGCTAGAAAAAAGTAACAAATATATTTGTTAAATTAATTTTACGGTTTTAATGGACGCGTTATTTCGAAAACGGAGAGTCAAAAGAAAGGAGAGTCACTAAAAACTTGCTACAATCTTAAGCAACGACTCCCAAGACGCTTGTGTGATAATGCCCATCTAAGGATTCATTCGTAAAACAACTGGAAGACCCTGTGCAAGGTGGGTTTTACACCAAAATAATAGGCAATTTCATTTTGCGTGAAGTTCCCTTATTTCCCAAAGGAAAGTAAAATGGAAAAACTGTTTTCAGGATAAATGACATTTGATTCGTGTGAAATTTCGATCTAGCTAATTGTCGAAGCAAACAAACCTTCTTACTGGTTTTGCGCAACCTTCGCCCAAGACGATTCGCCCAACCAAATCTAGACTTATTACCTGGCCTTAGTTTACGCTATTGAGTTCAACTGCTGGGTGCTACTACCGATAGATGGGAGGGACTCAGGTAATAGGTCCAAAGCAATCTGGAAGTTTTGCCCAACCCAAAATGACAAGGATAAGTTTCTTTCATGTAGTTTGTCGATGATTTGCTTTTTAGCCCAAAATCCTCCGATTATCTCAATGATGATTGTTTCTGTACAAAAAGATATTAATAACAAGTAATGTAGATGGGCAAAAAGACCGACAATGTTAGGCAAAAAGAAGTTGGGCGAAAGAATCGATGTAAGCGATAGACGCCACTGATATTTGCTCCTGAACAGAGAGACACAGAGACAGAACGAAAAAGATCAGGGAGACATAGCTAGATATATCGATTTCTCCCGGAAACGGACATAGCGATGCTGCTTTGCCAATTTCACTGTGTGCTTCATTCTGGCGAAGGGTGAAGAGTATTTGGGTTTCGGACGGAAAAAATTCAAATCAGCGAAGCTGAAGAGGTCATCTGAACAGCAGTTTTTGTGAAGAAGAATGTTTTAGGCCCTGGCGAAACGATCAAATATTTTTGGTCCAACTTTAAATATGCATGTCAAGCAAAATGTTTGGTGTTTAGCACCTTTCCAACACTGCTTGTCAAACATTCTTTTTATTTTCGACAAACTGCAGCAACTTGTAACATTTCAGTGCCCAGCATTTAGCAACATTTCTTAGCAACAAGGCATTCTTGCTTGCGCATTAGCAATCACTTCCTTGTTCCAAAATGTTGCTGACAGTAATGTTTTTGAACACGTGACCAAACGGTCAAACATTTGTTGTATTTGTAAATGTTTTACCAACAATGTTTGGTCGTTTTGCCAAGGCCTTAGTTTACAAGCTTTCAAAAGTGGCGTTTCTAATTAAATTGGTACAGAGCGAAGTGATCAGGCAGCGTTACAAATGTGCATGATTTTCAACAATGAAACCACTAGAAGGTCAAGCTTACTAGATTCATTTACCTGTCGTCGACAATCCTTGGAAGCGTCCTTCTTTATATCTGTAATTATTTTGTTTTGATCTTGCAAAATTCGACGTATTTCATCCGCTTTTTCCCGGTCGGCTTGCTTCGTGATTTTCATTTCGTCTTGCAGTGCTTTATATTCAGACATCAAATTGAAATAATCCATCTCGACTTTCTTCCTTGCTCTTTCGAATTCATTTTCACAATCATTGCGAATTTCAGTACGTAATTGATCATTCAAAGAATTAATCAAAATCTCTTTCTCGTATTCCCATTCTCGTTTCGCTCGTCTCAGCTCTTCATTTTTCTCTTTTATTACTCTATCTACCTCCTCATGCAAATTCACCCTTGCATTATATTCAAGTTCTTTTATTTCTGCATCTCTTTCCTGCATCATTTTTAAAACAAGATCTTCCTGCGTCGCTCGGGCATTGCTCGCTTCTTCCTCTCTAACAACTATGACATTCAAAACATTTTCTCTCTGCAAGGAAATACTCCTCTTCCTCTCTTGTTTCAGATCTCCTTGCAATCTCATTAAATGCTCTCGCATTTGTTCATCCAAGGCAGCAGAATATTGAACATCATTTAAACTTTTTGATCTTTGCATTCGCGTTAAGATTCGATCAGACAAATTTGATTCAGATTTCCATCTCGGCAATCTTCCTTTGTCGGCCATTTTTATTGGTGCACTTTTTGCAGACTTCACGTTCTAAGTCCTCGCAATTGAACTGCTTTTTCGATGGTTTTAAATCAGCATCATTTTGATAAATCTCTACTGTTAAAAATTATTCGCCATTTCCTTATTTCAGCCGGATCAGTGTTCGACTTCGACCATCATCAACAATAACATCATTTTGCCATCCATCTCATCTTCCTGGATGACCGATGATGGCCTAAATTCCGAACCCTGTACCCAAAAACTTATCTTTTTCTACCATGCAACCAATTAATCAGTTATCCATTTGTTATTCTCTAGCATTTAAGGAGATAAAATAAAAGAAACAATTTCAAAATGCCTGTCGGGCAGGCAGGCCAGATCGCCGATCAGCATTATGTTTGTGCATCGTGAACCACTGGTGCCCATGATTGTTTTGATTTGAAAATTAAGGCGGGATTTTGCAGCCTCGTTTGGATAATGGTCTCGTTTCGAAGCGGTTGCTTAGCAATTGCAACTCTTGGATTTCTGATGGTTGGAAAAAAACAAGATGTCGCGGGCACAAGCTGAAAGTGTAATCAAAAATATCATCAGAGAAATTGCACAAGAATGCGCCAACCAACGACAAGTTGTTTCAGAAACTCTTGTTGCTTTTATGGTAAGTCTAACTGCATTCTAAACAGAGATTTAACCAGGTTTTTTCTTTTGGAATAGATCAGCAACTCTGAACCAGCCAAGCATCTAAATCAGTTCCCAAATCATAAATTCTATTGGAAAGTAATCATGGGTGCCCCTGAAAATAGACAAAAACGCAAAAATTTAGAAGCTGCACTAATAGCTCTCAAGAGGCCCACATTGAATGACCAAATGGACTCAAGCAAATTAATTCTATTCAGACACGGAGTAACATGAACAAATGTAAACAGAATTAGCACTTTAACAAAACGTCTTAATTGTTTTAGATTGTTTTCCCTTTACGCTTGTAAATAAATTTAAACTTGACGTCTTCTCATTTGACTTATATATAGCACTGAAGATGGACATATTCCGAAAAGCTTTTGCATATTATTATCATAATTTTTATCAATAAATATATGTTTTTTAAGATCAGCAACAGTCATCAATATTGTTTTTTTTGTCCTTTTTTGTTGGAATCTATGATTAATAACTTAATCATTTTTATGAAGGTGAAAGCAGCAGTTTTGAATCCAGAAAATGGTTTCAATGTTGATAGGACACTTACAAAAGATGATGTGCAAAGACTCATCAAGGTAACAAAGAAAGATTCCAAATTTAGGTTTGGATTCACATTTGGTTTGGCAGCATTACTGCTGTTGTGAACCTGCAACTTGGATAAATACCCTGGGTATCTACTCATTTACAAAACTGGGAAAGATTGACAGTTGAGTTAACCGAGTTAACTGTACCCAGACTGGAAAATATGCAAGTTCTGGCCTACCTGTAGTTGCAACAATGTTGGAAAAACAATAGATTAATTAACATAACAATAGGTCAAACAATAGGAGAGGTGCGAGTGTAGTTGCGAGTGCGAGCATGTTTTCCAACCAGGAACTGTACCTATGCTTGCGGAAAGTGGTCCTGACAAGATTCCAACCTCTAGATTGGGTAGTTGGCTCCACACCTGCAAGATATTGCCTGCACAGCTCTGTCCTAGTTTTTTTAAATTGGTCCCACAGCTGGCCTAAACATTAGCAGAACAATAGTTTCTATTGTTTTTTCAATTCACGAAATGCACATGGCATGTTGAAGCCATTACAACTTGCCTGTGCAAAAACCAAACATTTTCTCTCAGTAACTGGGGGGGGGGGCTCTGCCCTCAAACAACCC
Organism: Chrysaora quinquecirrha; assembly: GCA_014526335.1. Taxonomy (NCBI): domain Eukaryota; kingdom Metazoa; phylum Cnidaria; class Scyphozoa; order Semaeostomeae; family Pelagiidae; genus Chrysaora; species Chrysaora quinquecirrha. Next base: position 2,713,801 of record JACTAT010000039.1, on the reverse strand, counting down.
CTAGCTTTTCACTTCTGATCCTTAGACAAGTGCCTTGTCCACACAGCCACACCACCCCAAGGATATATAATCAATCTCCCTGAAATTCATTTACATGCTTTGTTTAGTATATTATAAGAATTGAAATGTCAGAAATGTATCCTGATAATCTTATCTTAATGTTGATAAATGTCTCCATTGCAGATCTGTATTTCAAAACTTCTTGATGAAGAATCCGCATCTTTGGATACAATCAAAATGCAAGTTTATTTTGACATGAATTACACAAATAGAAATGATTTCTTGGAGGAGCATAGAAGAGTTCTTGAATCAAGATTGCAACCTATTATCAGAGAGATAACAGACAGCAGAGCAAGAACAAGAGAGGAGTTAGAAAGTAAGTGAATTGCCCAAAGTTACTCAATTTCACTAAAGCCCAATTTGTATTTCATTTGTCATACATCTGGGAAGAAATTAAATCTCTACAGTTCAGGGCCTTTTTTAACATAGTAACTAGGGGGGCAAATGCCCCCCTAGTCCCTATCATTGCCCACCTAGTTTCGTAAAGTTGCCCCCCTAGTACAATGTCCTCTCAAAAGAAAACTGCCAAGAAAAGCCAATCTAGGCCAATCTCGAGGTTGTATTTTGAAAAATTTTCTGGGGGTGCATGCCCACAGACCCCCCTAATTAGGAAAATCTCTGTGGGCCAGTACGCTGTTGGCGCATTTACAGCCTGCTGTAGCATCAGTGTGACTATTACGGTATACATTCTCAACTGAAGTACAGATGCCCCCTTCTCCAGCTCTGCGCGACTGGTTGTGCATGAATTCCTGGCAAAAAGACTAAGAGAAGAATGAACATGCCAAGACTGGGCTCGCACTGTGAAAAAAAACGCTGAATATAAAGCAATAGAACAATAAGTCCCCTTAAATTTGTTGCCCCCCTAGTTTTATCCCCTTAAAAAAGGCCCTGCTACAGTTAGTACTGTATCAGAATCCAAAATGCTCCAGTTTTAAAATAGCAGCCACAAGGAGCTTATTTTCCTCATAGCATTAAAGAGCTTTATTATCACACAAATATAGACTTCATAGGTACCTTACACTTAAGTGCCTAAGTGCAAACCCCCAGCTTATTCATGATTCCTTGGAAGTTGCCCCCCAATCTTATTAGGATCCTCCCCCACTTATTATGATTTTCATTAACATTGGTGCTGATATTTATTACTTGTTTACATATTCACTTTCTTGGTATGAAGCTTCACTTACTGTATAAACTCTGTTATTAAGGAGGGGTCAAAAACCGTAAAACCGCAGCTGTTTTACCCAAAAACCGTACAAGCGTACAAGTGTTTTGTTAAAACCGTAAAACCGCACCGAAATCGCAGATTGAAAAACCGTAAAACCGTACTTTTTGAAGTTTAAAACCGTAAAACCGCTTTCAAAATGTCGAAAAACCGCAAACCGTCATGCCCAATGACCCCTCTGGTCGTTATAGGTACTCAGCTTACCAAGCCGTTAGTAGCTACTTCGCCTGTTTGCATTAGCATCCTATTTTGGAGTTTTGTTGATACTAAATTTGAGTAACTCACGAAAGCCTGTAGGATGGTTCAACGATGATTTCACGACTGCTAAAAATTAATTCCTTATACCACCTGCATTTAGATCTTGTGGTGATTTTATGTACGATTAGGGAACCTCGTGTACAAATTACAGTAATCCTGCGATTGCTAACAGCCTCTGGAAACTAGGTTTCTTTAGTCACTCATAGGTGAGGACAGGAGGAGTATACTTTCTTCGAATCGTACATACAAAGTGTCCTGTACAATCTGATTGCAGCGCAGGGTTAAGTATATAGTTCTACTTTGAACCTCCCTACGTAATCTTCTTCGCGTAAATTCTAATATACGTAGACTCAAGCATAATAATGCCACCGCATCAAGCATAATAACCCACCACAGTAGTGCTTATCCACCACAGTACGCAAAAAACCCCACCACAAGAAGCATAATAACCCACCGCATCAAGCATAATAACCCACCACAGTACGCAAAGTACACCACCACAGTAGAGCTTATCCACCACAGTACGCAAAAAACCCCACCACAGTACGCAAAATACACCACCACAGTAGTACGTATCCACCACAATAGTGCGTATAGATTCGCTAGCGTGAGACTACACGGTCCATCAATCAATGCCATCACTCTAACCCAAAGCTCTTGATAAAACCTTTAGATCATCCTCTCTCATTTCAGCTGCACTTCAAAGTGTATTTCCTCAGACTGAACTTGGCACTTTCATGTCATTGGTCAAGAAAGACAAAGAAAGGCAACTCATCGAATTGACGCTGATAGTTTCTGGGATCAGATTATTCAATAAGGAATGTGGAAAAGGAGGAGAAGGGATTGATGACTGTGAGTTCAAAAAACAATATTTTAGCTGCTAAATGACCGTTAAAAGTTATATAGTTTGTCTTTGTAGAGACCACTCGTACAGAAGGGTCGTAAGAAAGAATTTAATTTAAGTTTGCATTATTTTTTCGAAGTATGATCTCTTGTTTCATTAAGCTTCATTTGGAAGAGAAACTCGAATGTTTCATCATTCGTTGGTTTTAATAAAGGACCTTCCTAATACTGTACGAATTTGACTCAGCTACACACCACTTATAAGGCTGGTGGTACTTCGAAGCTGAAAATGCTCATTTAAGGGCATCTAAAACCCCTGAAGAGGAATCATTTTGATTTTATTGGAGTACCAGAGTAACACAATATAGTAACGTAATGAGGCCGTTGATGCTGAAAGCCCAAAACTCTTCCATTGGAAGCATTTACTAGCAAACCAAAAAGGACAAGTGTTGTAGATAGAACAGGAGAAAACGAAGAAGTTTTTTATGAAAAGTGCAGAAGTGATGGAACTTCCTTTCCTCAAATGATTTTCATAACTCAGAATGCCCAGAAAATTAGACCAGAAGACGAAAATTCAAATCTTTAGATATAATGTTCCACCAGAGTTTCCTAAAAGTTTAGACTCTTTTGGGATCTTGAAGCATCTGCTAATCGCAAATGTACAAGGCTATAGACAAGACTAAAGAATAGTCAAGAAACAATTTTTACTAAAAACTAAGGATTAGTTAAGAAACAATTGTTGAATATTAATGAATAAATCAAATCTATTGCAGTACCAACGATATTACGAGAAGCCGTGCCATCAACAATAGATAATGTTCAAGTGGAAAACGACAATGTATCGTCAGCAATATACGAATACACAGGTAAAGATGAGGTTCATTTTCGGGGATTACAGATTCCCCTTTTCCCTTGAGAAAATCTCCTTGGTCCCTGGAATTTTGTAGCATTATTCTTCAGATTGATAGTCAAGCGGACTGATGGGGAGGATTTTACCTGATCCTTGTTTTCCGATGTTCTCTTGTTCCCTCTAAATGTTGACCATGTTCCCTTGTTCCCTGGATATATTTCGCATGTTTCATGCCTAAATGCATCTAAATGACTCTCAAGAGGGGTGAAAGGGGGGCAATTGAAGTACGCAAATATGCCTTTTGATGACGAAATACAAAAATCCGTTAATTTTTCGATGTCCCCTTAAATCGTACCACGCAGTCATTTTACTCTGCTCAGGGCAAAAGGATCCGAAAATCGGTTTGAAAAGGTAGTCTACGTCCGAAATACGCCTTAGAATATTGGAAAAATATGTGATCCGCCAAGAAACTAAGATACGAAAATCCGTTTAGTATAACTGATGAATACAAAATCCGCTTCTTGTAATTAACAAAATACGCCAATCTACCAAGCCTTACACCCCCCCCCCCCAAGATCACACGCGTCGCAAAGTATTTCTCACTTCCTACCCCACCGCATATTCATTGCTTCTTTTAAAACCCTCAGTCGTTTTTCTGTATTCCATTTTAGCTTTATTAGAAAACGCTGACAAATTAATGAAGATCAATTCAACCATAAGCTGGGAGGCACTTAAAGATGTGCATATCAATGCACGACAGCATGAAAATTTCATTGCAATATTACTGGTAATTTTATTTATTGTTATTAATGTATCTTCACGTTTAGTATTTGTCTATCTTATAGCAATTTCTCTGAAAATACTGCAAGCTTTGGCTTTGCAATGTGCTGCTAAACAATGGCTGCATGAAGTGTAGCACATACCCCGTTTGGCCAGGGTCTTAGTATCGTCTTTTTGTAGCATTTATAAACAAAGACTCATCTCGGCTGCATAGCTTTAGCAATTCGCTCGACCTTTCCCAATTCTCGCGATACTTGAATGTACAATAATGACTTTCTTCTTTGTTTTAGCATGATATAAAAAACTGTCGTTCTCAGATCGAGGCATTAGAATCACAGTTTCGAGCAAGGATGGATGTTTTGAAGGAGACAGTAGCATCGAAAACAGCCGTACCTACATCACAAGTTTACGTAAGATCAACATTCGACGGTATTTCCTGCCTTGCATGAGTTTAATGTGTGCAAAATCATTACCTAATAGCTGTATAAATGGTGGGAACATGGCGGTTAAGGCCTTAGCCAAACGATCAAACATTGTTGGTCAAACATTTGAAATGTGCTTGTCAGTAAAAATGTTTCACCGTTTTGCCACGTCGTAAAACATTGCTCGTCCAACAATTTTTGCTTGCGTCAAGCAAGCAATGTTTTTTAACTTTTTCAAAAACATCACGCCACAAATTTCGCTTGCTTTTGCTTGTCATGCATTGTTTGACAGTTTTGCCGCCTTTCCAACATTGCTTGTCAAACATTTCTTTTGTTATTGTCAAACTTCAACAATTTGAAACATTATGGCACCTAGCAACATTTCTTTGCAACAAAGCGTTCGTGCTTGCGCATTAGCAATGATTTCGTTGTTCCAAAGTGTTTGACAGCAATGTTTTTGGACGTGGCCAAACGGTCAAACATTTGTTGTAAAGAAATTTCAAAATGTTTGTCCAACAATATTTGAACGTTTGGCAAGTGCCTAAGAAAACTTGCCCAAAGCACACGCCCCTGACCTGTCCATTAAGCGCCCCACACATTACACATTTTTTTGTTTTTAGAACACTTGTCTGCCATTTTTCAGCCTGCCTGTTTCCTATTTCTGAAGCAATTTTTCACCACCTTATCACCCCTTACCCTTCAAAAACATATTCAATGTGTGTTTCCTAGCATATTAACTATGTTCCGAGGAAGGGCCTAACGATTGCGAACTTGGCTTGTAGTTATCTCAAGTGTATTTTGGGGGCAACAAATTTTGACCCAAATGTATGCCCGGTGTTTCTAATAAAGGTCGTTCTAACCAAAAAACGTGTAGGTAGCATTGGAACCTCTATTCACAATTCTGCTTCTTCTCCAAATGACATTCCTTTTTTCTACCATAGCCACAGTTCATCAATTTGGCCCACATATGGACTGGTTTTCAAGATGAGATGATATTACTTAGCGTTCTTAGCAACATATTTGCTAGTCTTGAGCAATTTAGTAAGGTAAATACAACGCGAACTCTGCTTCCCTTATTTGCTTCAATGCCATGCAATGATATTTTATTATGTATTATATTTTCTTATTAAATTGTCTTTCTTTCACTTTCTTTCACTCCAAGATACGGCAAGTTCTATTTGACGAAAGCATGCTCGAGCCTCTTCTGCAATACGTGACAATAAAAACTGATGATCAACGCCTAGACGAGGTCAGTTAAGTCTGAAAATGTTATCTGCGTTTTTCATAAGAAAAGCAAGCTCTCCCTTTTAAGGCCCAATTCCACTTCGTTCGCATTCACTGTTTGCTGTTCGCTAGCCATCAAAAAAAGCCGAACGCGAAGTGATTTCGATCTCTGCTGCAAGTCAAGCTCAGGCTTTCGAAAAAATTTTACTTTGTTTATCGCCTAAAATTGACCACGAAGGCTGTATTTTGTTCGCAAGCGAGCGGCGAATTGCAAATTCGCTAGCGAACAGCGAATTCGAACGAAGTGGAAATGGGCCTTTAGAAGTTCCTCTATCAAAATTTCGAATTTCGCATCATAGGTCTTCCTTCATCAACTGCAGCATTCGTGGACAGCTTACCACCATTACGCTTCTTTAATACGTACAATTTCTATATATTTTCATTCCCTGATTTTAGACAAGCAATGAAGATCAGCGAATAAACAAATCTCGAATAACAGATAAAGAAATTGAAGTGCTGTACTCGGATACAACGAAAAACTTTGATAAACTTCCTACTCAGTTCAGAGTAAGTTATACAAGGTTTTAGCCCTTTTCTTGGACCTTTTTAATGGTCCTTGGTCCGTTTTACATTTTACACCAAGCATGTAAGTTTTCAATGGATGTGATATGATGATGGCAACTCAGGTATTCTGCAGTCTGGTCCTTGTTTTCGCCTAAGAACTTGGGTTCGAACCCCGACACGTTCATTCCTAAGATGCCTGAAATGGTACACGTTGCCTCTCTGCTTGGGTTTAGAAGATGGGTGTTGAGATAGGTGGTCTTTTTTGTCAGGAATCACGAAAAGGGAAGATATTGGTGACCAGTGCCCAAGGCAGTTTAAATCTACAGAAACGTATAGCGATATCATCACTCCTGTAGTAAATCTGTCTCAAAGGAAAAACAAGGGGGTCGTTATTTCTGATCAACACAGAGAAAAAAATCCTTTCATTTTAATGTCTTTCATGGGATGCATGACACATTCGCAAACCTCAATTTGTGAAAAACAACCCTGTCTTCGGCCGAATCGATTCTAAAGAAAGAAACGAATTTTTAACACTCTAAGCACTCAGGACCAAAAAAAGGTTTGAAAATATATCACCCCTGATTTGTTCCACCATGCTTAACATATTCTAGCTTAACATTACAAGAATAACTCAAAATTAGCATTTATTTTGCAGGGTTTTTGCGGCTGGACAGTCGTTACAAAGGATCGTCTGTTAATTCCAGGAAACCCTGAGATTGGTGTTCTGTTTTATAAAGACAATTATTACGCTTTTTCGTCGTGTGAAATGGCTTATGATTTTGCAAGCAGGCCTGATTATTTCGTAAATAACGTCGCCGAAAGAGCAAAGAAATCGCCAGAACTAATCCAGCTTCTTGAATTGCATAAACACTTTGCTGCTATTACTCCATACGCAAAGGTATTTGATATTTGTTTTTAATACACCACTTTGAGGAATGGCTACCATTATGGAAATCCTGACTGTACGAAAATTTGCAGTCGCATTCAAACCTAGCATGTAAATTTTAGTGAAATCTAAATAAAATGCTTTTGTGTCCGAAAATTTTTGTTTTGATTTGAAATACTGCTAACAACCTTACAAAGATACAGAAGTCTAAAAGCGTGGAGCTCTTGCCGGAGCGCATATATTGTTTAGGAGGGTAGAGGGTTAAAAGGTGGTTAAAAATTACTCTTAAGTTGAAACCAAGGGCTGACAAAGAAGCTACAGTAAGTGCCCAGAAAAGCGTTTGAGATCTGACAGTAAAACGTGGTTTAGGGAGAATGGTCAAAGCTCAAACATCTAATGGCTCGATGAAAAAATCAAAAATCTTATGGCTCAAACATTTTGTGGCTCAATCGAAGCTCAAACATCTTGAGCCTTAATAAAAGCTCGAACATCTTTCGATCAAAAAGCGACAGAGTTAAAGTTATGAGCGTGAAACATTGCAACGAACGTTAGCAATAATAATTGCAACGAATATTTCATAACGTGAGATCTTGAAAAGATTTTAATGACGGTAGCCTTTCCTCAAGTGGTAGGCAATCAACGATGATCGATATTGTAGAGTGATTCGTTGCTTAATCATTGATTCAATGATTGCAGATTTGATTGATTTTATGTTTATGATTCCTTCTTTTTCGCAGGGCAAAGGGCCTGGTGGAATGATGGAAGCCCCCATAACAAAAGCTGATTCTGGAACACAAACTGATACTCATTTCATGGAATCGAATATTGTAAAAACATATGAATGGAATGAATGGGAGCTTCGAAGAAAAGCAATGAAATTGGTAATGTTCATTTGTACATTTGAATATTTAACTATAGATGCGAGGATAAATGCCCCAAGAATGTTTAATGAGGTTTATGGGAAGCTTACCTCGGGCTACGATAAGATAGAACTAAAACTAGTAGTACGTACTTACATGTGGGACATTCGGACCCCTCCCTAACGGGGCCTGAGAAAAGCTTGCATCCACGGGCCTAATTACTAAACGTTCTTTTCCTTTCATTTGCAGGCAAATTTGAGAACGAAGATAACGCATTCCATGCAGACAGATTTGAGCAATTACAAGAGAGATAATGAAACACAAGTTTATTTACCAAAGTTAGTAATCCTACGTTCTTTGATACATTTCTTTTATTCCCATCGTTGTTTTCCTTCAACCTCCTTTGGTGTAGATCCTTCCACCGTTTGCCCCTACGAGCTGCTTGTCGGCTGCCAAAATCACCCCGAATAGTCCAAATACTGGATATTTATACTTCCGCATCTGTAATACCACATTTCTTCACATTCTTCTGCAACTTCAGTATGTCTTTATATCACTTGAAAAACTCTTCGCTCGAAAGAACAGGAAAAACCAACAAAGGTAGGCCAGCAAAGCAAAAACCTTGCCTTCAATTCTGGGTGCGTTCTTTAGCGTCTTTGATGACGATAGACTTCAGAGGCTTTCGATTCCAGACGTCAAAAAAGACCTGGCTAAACTAGATGTCCCGTCCATGCTTCTAAATCTAGCCACTTCGGAAACTTCGTAGTTGCGACAAAATTTGTAGCGAGAGACACGCAAATGTTTCTGGGAGACAACAGAAGCATTTCTTGTCTTCGCCACTCGGGGGGAGGCATGTTGCTCGCTCGTCACTCGCATGTTTAGCCATCCTGGGAGACACGCCGAATACAATGTCGTGCGCGTCGTGTCTCCTAGTTTAGCCACAGCTTAATGAATTAAGCCCTGGCCGAAAATTGTTTGTGAAACATGGAACAACACGTCACAAAACATTGCTCGACAAGCAAGAATAAGCTAAATTTGTTGCACAATGTTTTTGAGATAGTTCAAAGTCATTTCTTGCTTGTCACAATACTATCTTAAGTTATGTTTTCTTTTTTAGGAATGTCGAGACCCAAACAAAACGGGATGGCTCAAGCAACGTTCCGAAACCTGCTGTTTTTATTGCTGGACTTCGTGGTTGCGACTCCACAAGAACAAAAATGACTAAAGTTGACTTAACTATTGATGTGGACCAGACATAATTTATAATTATTCCTTTTATTGTAAATACTCTACTTACTGTCTTGTTAGTTCTTTATTATGCATTTTGTATCAGTCACAAAATATGCGTTCTCTTTTTTGCGCAAAAATCTAAGGACTGAGGGAATATTTTCGTAAAATATAACACTACCCAATTTTATCAGATGCTCAGAACGGGATATAGCCGATCAGTCAAGAAAATTGAGTACTGGCTCAGCTTAAATAAGTCATGTTTCATCGTTTGGCTACGGCCCAAAGGCCGTGGCCAAACGATCAAACATTGTTGATCAAACATTTAAAATTTGCTTTTCAAACATTTGCTTTTAAAACATTGCTCCTAAAGCAATCTCAAATGTTTGCTGTAACGTCAAATGTTACGAACAATGTTTGATCGTTTAGCCAGGTCCTAACCCAAACACCTGATCTCATCCTGAAGTGTTCGCTTGGATTTAAAAGCTAGACAAAGGAGGACAAGAGTCTCGCCAAGAGTTTTCAACAAGTGATTTGTTAATTATTATTAAAATTTTCAACTGGCACACTATCTATTCTTATTTGTGTTTATTCTTACATCATGCTGTACCGAAGGCAAAACATTCTTTTCATATAGTTTTCAACAATGTCGACGAAACATTCGGGTGAAACAGCAAAAAGTTTGCTTAAATATGTGTAAAGATATGATCCTGATTCTAACACTCTAATTTTAATATCTTTTGATTTTTGAATAAAAAACATACAGAAGTTGACAGAAGTTTAGTTTCTCTTTCCAATTTTTCAGATATAAACTATTGAGTTACAATCTGACTATATCTTCTTCCCTTTATGTATAGATGGAAATTTACGATAAATATTATGATTTATCTAGAAGAACGCCGTTACCCTCCATTCTTCACGTCATTGCACCCAAGGTGGGGTAGAAAACTTTCTACAGGTATTTTGATTTCAAGAGAGATAATTATAAGTTACCTTCCTTTTGTCCCAAATTTTCCAGATATCACGAAGCAGTATTTATCATTTGGTAAAAAAGTTCACAATCCTTGAATTCTTTAGCCTCTGGTCTTTGGCTGGGGTCTTCACGTAATAACCATTTCAACACTTTTACCTACAAAATTCAAAACATTTCTACTCAAATATCTGTTGAATAAGAACTGACTTAAAAACAATATCTACTACCGTTACAGCTTTTTGGACCCTTATATGTGGCACCATAGCTGAAAATTGCTGCAAATTGTTCTAACCGTTCCAGGGTCTTCCGGCTCCACAGCTTTGTTTCACGTGTTTTTTACAGGCGGTAACGCCAAGGGGCCAAAATCTATTGAGTATCCTTTTACGGTTCGACCAAAGCTATGGCTAAACAAGGAGACTTGTCGCGCGCGACACTGTATTCTGGGTGTCTCTCAGGGTGGCCAAACATGTGAGTGACAAGCGAACAACATGCCCCCGCGTCATTTGCACGTCACGGAGACAAGAAATGTTTCAGTTGTCTCCCAGAAACATTTGCGTGTCTCTTGCTACAAATGTTGCCGCATGCTACAAAGTTTCTGAGATGGCTAAACTAGGAGATACCGAAAGGACATCGATGTTGCGCGCGACATGTATCCTAGCCAGGCCCTAATACGATGAATTCAGCAATCTGGAAAACCTGTCGGCCATTTCTGATTTTAGTATAAATTAAACAAAAATTGCCTAAGTAAATCTTCATATAAAACTTAACGGTATTAAGCAATTAAGAGAAGAAAAGTTAGTAACTGATTGGTAACATTCCTGAAGTATACTCTCTAGGTCATCGGAACACGTTGCTCAAGCTAAGGTAATATTTGTTCTGAGGCAATTTCACATGCTCGATACAATAGCAGCATAACAGATTAATGACGACTTGGCATCAAAAGGGGGCTTTAAAGATAGACTGACTTTTCGAGGTCAAAACGCTGAGTACAGCAGCTGCGTTTGAAACCTTGCAAATAGAATCAGAAGTCGTATTTCGACATGTAATTCCTAATTTGAAATACTTACCTCTGTTTTATAATTTTTTTCGAATTCATCTGGAAATCGTTCTTGTTTAATCTCCAGTAATGTCTAGAAACGAAAAATTCAAACGTGAGAAGAACTGGATATCAATGTTCAAAGTTTAACTGGATCACAAATGTTCGTGGATCATCAAGAAACAACATTTGAAATGGAGAGTTTGAATTGTTTCTTGAGACCGTTTTCCATTGGAGTGTTTTCGAGCGCGGGAGCAGCGCCTAGATCTGCATATGCGCAAACGAGTAAGACTTGAGCGCTCTGTGAAGCATAGGAATTTGAGGACCCTTAAAAACCTTCTTGTTTTGAGCAGGTGACCAACTGTGCGATTGGCCTGCGCTCTAACACGCTCAAATAGATACTGGTCTTTGCAGTGTTACAGAAAGGGATAGTCCCCGGAGATGGTCCTTGGCCCTGTTTCTTATTGAGGCAGAATCAAAGATCCTTGCTTCTTATCAGAAATTTTGTATTTTATTATCAACAAAGTAAATATCATACTGAATCCGTATGCATCTGTTGTGTACACAGTTGAGTAACAAATTTTTTGTCCCAACGAACTGTCTCTAACGGCACAAAAAGAAAATAGCTACTTTTTGTAGTTTCAAATGTGAAGTTACTATTAACGAGGCAGCAAGACTAACAACAAAGAGATGTTTATAGATGTACCTATCTATGTGCTAATATTGAAACGTTTTCTGCCGAACTATCAAACAGCAGGGATGCTGTGGTGAAAATTTTGATTTTGCATTTAGGAAAACCCAAGAAAGCTACTATGATAGCACCAGGAAAAGATACTGTACAATGTCATTATTTTTCTTTCATTAGAAGCCAAATGAATTCAAGCACTCGAGAAAACAAGTTCTTGTCCCAAAAAGAGGGTTGCGTTTTTAATCCGGTCAGTCGTAACATTTAGAACTTGACTGTTAAGTAGGTAATATAATGAAATCAATACAGTTGACATCCGCTATCTCGAACTCTCAAGGGAAACTGGAATTTGTTCGAGATAGCGAATGTTCGAAATAACGGATGCCCCATATAAATTTAAAAGATTATAGTTTTTAAGTCAGAAAAGGAACCCCGATTAACATGCAGGGTTACTGATCCCAAATTTCATCAAACAAGTCTGGTATTTTTTACAAAGGAGTCAAAGCTCATCTGCTTTCATCCCTACTATTGGTGAAATTGAGATAATGGCGATGCAGCACATCTTGAAAGAGAACAGCTTCATCTATTGTATACATGGGCAGCATATCACTTAGCTGCTGCCATTCCCACTCTGCTAGGCGAACTTACACATATTTCCAGCCTGTCTCTTTATCCAGTTCAGCAGAAAATTTGGCAATGTTCGAGATAAAGGGCAGGTTTTCCTCCATGGGAAATCGAAAATGGTTCGAGACAGCGAATGTTCGAGATAACGGGGTTCGAGATAGCGGATGATTTTTCTACACAAACCCTTATACCAAAAACGAGGGGAAATGGAAAATCGTTCGAGATAGCGAATGTTCGAGATAGCGGGCAGTCGAGATAGCGGATGTCAACTGTAAAAAAATTTAAATAAATCCTTGGTGTGGATCTGTCTCACCTTAATTCTTTCCATCTGGGTCGAGAAAGGTCGTAGAAGTTCAAATAAAATCAGACCAAGAGAATAGATGTCGACTTTGTGATTGTACGTTTTTCCTTTCACCTAAAATAAAAAAAACATTAATTCCATACTTAAAATTTGAACTGAGACCAACATTTGAACAGTTTTCAAGGCAAATACTTAGCGTATCTCATTATGACGAATTTATTTGTCATAAATGGCGAACAAAACGAAAATAAGACGAAAATAGAAACGAGGTTGTCCTCGCTCTCATCGCACCTGCTCAGGGCTCATATAGAGATGTGTGCCAACATTCCCCGTATGTGTTTCATCTATTGGAGATGTAGCAGCTGAAAGAAAGTCCATCGAAGTTTAGATTGAAAATCAATTCTAAATAGCAATAGCAATTTTAAATTCTCAAATAAATGGCATTTAGGCCCTAGCCAAACCATCAAACATTGTTGGTCAAACATTTGAGATTTCCTGCACAAGCAATGTTTGTCGGTTTGGCCATGTCACATCGAAAAGAAATGTATATGAAAATTTTCAAAAACATTTTCTGTTCTTTAAAAGCAAGGTGTGCTTGACGAGCATTGTTTTGCGACGTGGCCAAACGTTCAAACGCTCTGTCCGACGAATAAACTTCGGGTGTTTAAGAAACAATTTTATCTTTTCTGGGAAGTTAGTTATCCTTCAAAAGTCAATAGCTACAGGAGCTATAAGATTTCGTACTCAACTAAAACTCCTAATTAATATTATGTGTCATTATAGGTAAAGTAGGCACGGCTTTGAGATAAATTCAATAAAAGGTCCATAATTTCTGAGTATAGAACCAGAAATCGTGGAGATCTGCAATTTCCCAAAGTTAAGTTAGAACATGCAAAGCGAAGTTTCTATTTTTCTGGGGTGAAAACCTGGAATGACATCCCTCACAATATTCGAGAAAGAGAATCAATCGCTCGTTTTAAATCAGGTCATAGAGAGTATCTTTTGAACCTTTTCCAGGACCCAAACACGAACCCTTGGTAGAGCAGCGTCTTAAAGTTAACTATTTCTGAAACAAATATTGTTATAAGTTATTCTTATATTTTGTTATTATTTTTGAGCTGAAAGGCGTATCGTGTATAAATATTATTAAAATGAAATGAAAATTTGCTAGACTAGGTACTATTTACTTTCATCTGCATACAATTGATTAGAAAATAGCTCTTCCACCTATAGAGCTTATGAAAATGAACAACGAATAAACAAATATATGTCGTACGTTTGCAGCAAAATACATGTCAAGCAGTGCTAGGCAACTCCTCTTCTCTTCTCAGAAATAGTTTTATTTTAAAAAGGGTGAATAACACGTTGTTCTGTGAGTTACATCCATTTCAAAAGTGCAAGCATTTTGATAAGCGTTGTAGCATTTATTGAAACAAACTTACTACGCTCACGGTGTATTTGCAATTGAATTAGCTGTATTTTTCTACGAATTTAAGATACAATGCTAAGTCAAATATGTATTCAAATTTAAGATACACTTACCTTGTCCATGTGAAGGCATTGTAATGGCAGTGACAAGACCGAAATCCCCAATTTTTATTGAACCATCGGAAGCAAAGAATATGTTTGACGGCTAGATAAATGCAAGGAAAATAAGAATTAGAATTACGAAAGAGGTTAATGGAGATCCTGTTTTTGGACAACCTCGTCCCCAGGGTGAATAGGCCTCTACGTGAAACTTCGCTGTCCATATTCGACCCTGGTATCGGCCTTGTTATTCGCAATTTGACTGGCTGTTCAAACAATAGAAATTTTAACTGACGTCACAATTTCTTCAAAATTTCACACCAAAAAAGGCCGAAAACTATGTGCAAGACATCTATAAAAACCAAAAAATAATGCTGCATGAGATATTGTATCTTGTCTTACAGTTATCGATGAAATTCTTTGCAATTCCTTTCTAATAACATCTGCTTTCAGAATCTACATCTTGTTTTTATGCCTAGGCCAAAATTTTGTGGCCGGTACCAGGGCCAAAATCGATTTGACAGTTGAGATTCGAGGAAATTCGATTTGGGGCCTGGGACGATGTTGATAAGATGCTTTTAAAACGAAAAGATGCTGGGCCAAGAATTCATGAGACTCAAATGCAGGGGTAACTTTATGTGGGAAGCATTCTATTTTACCATTTAACTACAAACTTTAACTAAAATTTACAACCGCTATCAGGGTCACTCTATGAGGCCGCCTTTAGGTCGAGTAGAATTTAATTCAAGCAAGTTTTGAATTAGGTTTGACCTAAATCCAACCATTTAAAGTGGCAATATTTATCAAGTAGTACAGCATGATTTGCTGAAATTAATTCACAAGTTCCACATAAATGCAACATTGCTTTATATGGTCGCATTTTGGTCGAATTTTTATTCAAAATCAATTTACTGCATTAACTGCAACCATTTTGAATTTAAAATTTTCGCCTTTGTAGCCTCTTTTCCATTGTGAATTAAATTCGACGCGACATTAACAACATATAAAGTCAACGTCCCACCTACGTTGCTTTTATGCCGGATTAAATAAATGCGGCTTAATAAAGACCACCTTAATACATCCTCATACCTTGAGATCACGATGCATCATCCCTTGTTTGTGGCAATATTCAACAGCATTTAATATCTACAGTAGGGAAATGAAAATACAGTGTACACTATTATTCATGACAAGGGGACCTTGAAAAACTGAGCTTAAAAAGTAATTACCAGCAAAGAATGTTATAGACAATGAAAATTGCACGTTATACCCATTATACCTCGCCAATAAGAACCAATGGATTAAGCATTAAGAGACTCGAAATGTTCAAAATCTCTTGTTCTAGAATCTTGAAATGTCCAAAACTTGTTCACAACAACTTGGAGATAGCTTGAATCAATTTCGCATGTCCACTTATCATGGTTGACTCTTTCTTGTGGGCTTTGGTATTCGCCGTCACGTTCATATTAGGAGAAAATTCAACAACTATTGAGAGACTGGACCGGATGGGGTACTTAGTATTATGGTGCTCTGGGTTATACTAAGATAGATGGTAGATTAGTCAAACTCTACCAACCTTAGTGATGGTATTAAACATGCTAATGATTCAGTTGAAAGCACTATTATTCCAACCTCGCACCCAGGGCCAATAGGACCTCTACGTGAACACTGCGCCGCCCCATTTGACCATCTAACAACAGCAACAACAGATATCCTTGGAACGAAGCTGCTATTATTCTTGAGTCGTAGTTATCGCTGTTGAGTTGAATTGCTGGATGCTTGATCTCGGTTTGGTGTTAGTCTCTGTTTTGATCCCAGGGGGGTACTTAGGGGGGTTAGTTAATATTTTTTGGGTACTGGGGACGTGCCGCCCAAGATGGTATCGTTTTTCATGATTTTTGTATTATTATGGGTCTTAATTTCTGAAAATTGGTATAAATATGGGTATTGATTTCTCGATAATCAGTACAAACTTTATTAAAAACGGTCTTATATTCGTTCGTTTGCACTTTTCTTGTTGAAATTTGATTCGAAATGACATATTACGGTGCATTTAAGCATATATAGCAGTGTTCGAGTTAATATTTTGGAAAAATTTTGGGGTATACATTTTCAGGAATTTGGTATAAATATGGGTAGACATTCTGCTTCTTGGACGGCACGTCCTTAACCAAAACAAGTAAACAAGTACCCCCCCCCCCCCGCGGGAGACTGGATCTAAATTTTTGGTTCTTATGGTCATACTTTAGTTTGACTAGGGATATTGGTCTTTTTCGCTATCTTGAAGTTTTGTAAGTACAATGCAACCTCGTCCCCAGGGTGGCTAGGCCTCTATGGAAACTCTGCTGTCCATATTCGACCCTGGTATTGGCCTTGTCTATTCGCAATTTTATTGGCTGTTCAAAAAAGGGGCCTGGGGACGAGGTTGAGTACAATGCAAAGACTTTCCAAATATGATCACAAACTAACAAGTTAAGGTGGGATTTTACTATACAAATGACTGTAATGTTATTTGAAAAATGAAATTGAAAATATATGCAAACCTGACGAAATATATCCATTAAATAATTTCGTTTTCGTATTCTCAAATTTTGATTGAGCCAATCTTTTAACGTGCTGCTCATACACAATTGCATTTGAATGTATAAATAAACAGGAGCCGTGGTTATGCAAGATTCCGATTTACAACAACATCTTCCTGCAGATAAACAAAATTAATAAATAGCGAGACGATAGGGAAGAACAATATAGATAAAAATTCAAAATTGCGATGAATAGCGGAATCATTTTCGGGCATACTTAAAAGCTTTTTTCGTCTGACACTCCTCAGAGTATGAACGTCAGAAACAGACCGAAACAATAGACTAAGGCGGAATTTATACCCAAATGCAGCTCGAAAAGCACCAATCAGAAAGAACGAAAATTGGATTGGCATTGTGTTTTGAACACCAATCAGCTGGTCGGATACAGCAGGAAGACCAATAGAATTATTTGAAGAGTCCAAGTGAGAAAACGAACTCTTTCTGTCTACACAAAGCCGGCCTCTTTCTGTCTACACAAAACCATCAAAACCAAAAGGCCGGTTTTGTGTAGACAAAAAGAGTTCGTTTTCTCACTTGGACTCTTCAAATAATTCTATTGGTCTTCCCGCTGTATCCGACCAGCTGATTGGTGTATTTAAGTATGCCCGAAAATGATTCCGCTATTCATCGCAATTTTGAAGTTTTGTACAACTCAAAGACTATAGATAAATATGTTTTTCTAGTAAGGTGCTTCATTAGGAAGTAGTATGGTGATCCTCTAAATAATGCACGGTGGATCAATGCTTTTTTCTATTGAAGAGGAAAACCATAGAGGAAATCTTCCTAAAATTAGCAAAAAGTCCTCCGCGAACGTGGATTTGGGTTTGTTTTTTCTTGAAACCAACCCATGTTAAAAAAACTATAGTTTAGAGACCTACAAGAACATATATCGACCAATTTTCTGACGATACATTCTGCTGCGAGAATAAACCTCTCCCAGCTTGATGGAGAACCGTGATGAACGTCTCGTTTGCTGCACTACCCCGTCGTTGCATGCGGGAAGGGTTTCTTTACACCAGATTTCGGCCATCTTCCAAAAAAATGTCACGCCGACCCAGACCTCTCTGAATAAGCCTATTGAAAATTTCAAAAACATAAAGAGCTTACCAACAAGTTTTGTAGAAATTCTCGACTTTAGTGTTCGCACATCCGTACTTTTGCTTTTCGAACTGCAATATTTCCCATTATTCGATGACGATATTTCAGTGTGTTGCGATTGCTTTGAACACCCTTGACCACTGAAAGATTTTTCAACTATTTCCATATCCTCAATTCCATTATCTTCAAAATCAGAGTCCCTGTTCTCATGTTCGGAACAACTACTGTCTTTAAATTCAACGTTAAATGAATCATCGTTTGAATCTTCATTCAGAAATACATCATTATTGTCTGTCAGATCGATATTCAATAAATCATCATCTATGTCTGTAAGATTATTAATTTTCTTCCCCAATGGATCATCACCAATACTTTTTGAAGATCCTCTTGAGTTAAATGACATGCTGCTTTGGTTTCTTTTTCTTTTTATTGTTATTCCACTTTCCGAGGAGTCTAATTCTACAAAATCGAAACAAATTTCTCATCAAGTATGATTACAAGGCCCTGGCCAAACGATCAAACATTGATTGTCAAATACTTGAAATTTGCTTGTAAAGAAAGGTTTGACCGCTTTTTCAAGTCAAAAAACATTGCTTGAGAAGCAGAATTTGATTGCAATGTTTGTAAAAACATATTTTGCAATGTGGCCCAAGGCAAAGGCCCTGGTCAAACGAACAAACATTAACGATCAAGCATTTGAGATTGGCTTTACAAGCACTGTCTAACTGTTTGACCACGTCACAAAACATTGCTTGAGAAGCAGAATTTGATTGCAATGTTTGTAGAAACATATTTTGCAATGTAGCCAAAGGCAAAGGCCCTGGTCAAACGATCAAACATTGGCGATCAAGCATTTGAGCTTGGCTTTAGAAGCAATGTCTAACTGTTTGACCACGTCACAAAACATTGCTTGAGAAGCAGAATTTGATTGCAATGTTTTTAGAAACATATTTTGCAATGTGGCCAAAGGCAAAGGCCCTGGTCAAACGATCAAACATTGGCGATCAAGCATTTGAGTGTGGCTTTACAAGCAATGTCTAACTGTTTGACCACGTCTCACAAAACATTGCTTGAGAAGCAGAATTTGATTGCAATGTTTGGGAAAAAAGGAAAACATTTTCTGCTGCTCAACAGCAAACAAATATTGACCAGGGAAGTTCTGTGATGTGGCCAAAGACCCTGGCAAACATTGTTGGTCAAGCATAATAGATATGCCTGTAAACAAAATGTTTGACCGCTTGGCCACGTCACAAAACAATGCTTGGCAAGCAAAATTTGGTTACCAATGTTTATTATAAAGTTCAAAAACATTTTATGCCTGTCTTCTTTGATAAACAATGTTTTGCAAAGTGGCCAAACAATCAACCATTTGTTTTACAAGCAACTCTCAAATGTTAGAGCCAACAATGCTTGATCGTTTGGATACGCCAAAGAACCATTTCCATCAAACAGCAAAAATCATTGGAACTCAGCAGTGATACTACAATTTATTCTTTACAAAAATACGTCTTGCTTAAGATATATTGATGCAAGAAATACGCAAAAACAACGCAGTGACAAAACAGAACTGTACCGTAATAAAAACTCAGGAGTCACTCTAAGCATGTCTAGCGGGGCTATGTTCGTTCCAAATTTTTGAGAGCTTCAGCCCCCCTTTTATTCCAACCCCATATCATTAGTGGTCAGGTTTAATCCCAACCCCCTAACTATTCCCGCCCTTCTTACTATTCTCACCCCTCTTAATATTCGGGACCCTAAACTTCAACTAATGTCATTCGACAACGCTTTTATTGTGTTCGCTATTCTAGGGCATCATTCGAGATCTTTAAAGTGTCAAAAAGGCATTGTCATATTTTAAAGGAAGGTATAATTTCGCTAATATTACAAAGGAATGTTGCTGCAGCGAGAAATGGCATTTTATTTTGACTAACCTCGGTCAAAAGTATCTTCTTCGTCACTTTGAATATGTACATACCATTCTTTCGACAGTCCAACAGCAGGACCTCCAGGTATACTGACAAAAAAGAAGCAAGGTTAATATTTTGCACATCTACATTGTAATGTTCATGGGGGGGGGGGTTCACTGTGGGTTCACTGTGGTCATATTTCGAAGTTGTGTTTGTGGGCTAGTGATTTTTACATTAATGATTGTATTTCTAATATAAGATAAATTCCCAATCTTGAAAGTATTTTTCCTAGTGTTTGCAATTGGTGAACAATATATATATATGGACAGTGCTTTAAGATTATATTTAGAATATTTTAAGGAAATCTGAAGCTTATTTAGTTCAGATTTCTTGTTTTCATTATTTGCGTCCGACCTTTTATCTTATATATCGTACCTTAATCACCTAAAATAAATGGACAATATACATGGCATAAAGAAGGCTCAACATAGCCCAAACATAAAGCCAAGTTGGAGGACAGCCTTGGGTTACATGACACGGAGAGTTATTCGACGATTTCATTGAGCTATTTAGCTCAGTGGGTTTATCACTCGTGGTTTAAGCTTTTCTGGTACGAGGTATAACCAGTCGATGGTGCAAAAATGTCTTTCTTCATAACTTATATAGTATTTTCAATCGTTAAGCTTTTTCACTTACTTTTTCATTAAGATTTCTTTATCATTTTGTTCCTGCCACCCAATTGGGGGTGTTTCCCACCATGAATAATAAAATCGAACAATACCAGGGTAATCCAATTTTGCCAAAGCTTTCACTTCCCTTGTTACTTTCTCTCGAGCTTCATTGCTGAAATATCAAAAAGGTATTCGAGACTGTAAAAGAGAAGTTTAAAAAGATGGGAGAGACGAGACAATATGTACAACATATTGCTGCTCAGTTTTTCAACGATCGACATGGATGGCCTAGGATTCTATGGCTTTAATTTCTATTTGCTAACCTCAATCGTGAGAAATGAATATTATCAGAGAGAAATAGAGAGGAAAAGCAAGCAAGCAAGCAATCTTTATTTGTTAACCCAGGTGAGGGGTTCTGGCAGCTATACAGCTGATGTGGACCTGCGGCTTGCGCCCCCAGATTGATTTTCTAGAACGAATTCCCTGGGTACTCATTTACCGACCTCGGAAGGATGAACAGCTGAGTTGACTGTAGGCTTGTGGAAAGTGTTCCCGACGAGATTTGAACAAGCGACCTCATGATAGTGAGCTGAACGCCTTGACCACTCGACCACGCCACCTGTATTGGTAACCATTTTAGCGAAAAAGAGTGGCAAGATCTTTGGACAAACTTAAAACCATTTTTCGTCTGAAATTCTTTAGAGCATAAACGTCAGAAACAGACGAAAATGATTGACTTTGACTTTGGTACTTAGCACAGCTAGAGAATTTTTGTTTACCAACAAGATCCACTGAATCACAAGGCATCTCTCTCAGTCTCAGTTTATGTAATGCAATCAAAACGCTCAACAATATTCTCTCTAAGTATTCCCGCTTTATCCTGTGAGCTGACGGTGTTCAAAACACAGTAACCGTCCAGCTCTACTTCTACCTTAGTCAACTGATTCGGTCTACTTCTGACCTTCATACTTTGCAGAGTGTCGGACAAAAAAGTTTCTAGTATGCCCACTCTTTTCTTATCCTTAAGCTCTGTATAACCCAAAGACTACTTACCAGTTTGGCAGGTATATTCGTTTGACAGCATATTCACAACCATCGATTTTATTACGCGCTTTGAATACGACTCCAAAACCTCCTTTTCCAATGCATTCCAAATGATCAAAATCTGACAAATACCTGAAATTGAAATGAAAAACCTTACTCTGCAGGTCTTCCACAAATGACCGATCTTAAGCCCTCCCCCGAACTAATACCCCTCTCGAATAATGCCAATTCAAGCTCCAAGGGAGTGTATACTCTGATATGAACATGACAGGGGGGCTCGGCCCAGACGTTTACGCTGCCACCCAAAAAATAAATATCTGCCGAAATCAGATCAAAAAAGCCTTCATCCAATTCTGACAAACAAAGAGCGCGCGGAAACCCACTACCGTTATACACCAAAATATCTGATCATAAAGAGTTTCGTTAGTCAGAATTTTCTAAAAACGTGGTCCCAAAATGTATATTTGTCATTTGACATCGTTAGACACCCATAAAACGACTTGTAGGGAAATCTAAACCCAAAAAAAAAATAAATAGAAAATTTGCTGCCCAAAAAAATAAGAGAGTTTTCTCCAAACCCAAAGAAGTAAGGATATCCAAAATTTCAGACCCAAAAAAATAAGCCGAGCCCCCCCTGTCAAAATTGTTTCAAGTACACTCCCTGGGTTCAAGCTGTTTTACCTTGATGAGAACTCTTCTACTGAAGCGGGCCTTGGAAGGTTGACGTCCCCAGTTTGCTACAAAAAAGTGCCAAAATACATCTTTCTTTAGAAGAAAAATTTTATCAGAACACAAATATTTGGCCCGGATTCTAAGAACAAATTAAGCACAAGCTGAGGCTGGCCTTTTCACAAGCCCTAAGAATATCAGCTTAATATGAAAGTAAGACAGTCAGACTGAATGTAAAGGCATGCGAACAAAGAAATAGGCAAGCATGCTGCATTTTTACACAAACCTAGTACCACTCCAGACATTCACTGAAAAATATTACTGTCTAAGTAGCCGGAGAATGAAGAACAGATTAAGAACATTTCAGGCTAGAAAAAGGCACAAACTTGGCAGCTTTGATTAAAAGTTCTTGGCTCTTATAAAAAAAAAGAATGTGGGGTACATTTAGTCAAATCTGGTTTAAATGTTTATCTAGGATAAGACCCTCTGAAATCAAAGACAAAAAAATATGAATCAACAAGGCCTTGACCAAACGATCAAACACTGCTTGTCAAAACATTTGAAATTGGCTTATTACGCAATATTTGAACGCCACGTCACAAAACCTTGCTTGACAAGCAGAAGTGCAAAAACATTTTTGCTTGATGCAAGAAATAACATGCTTGACGAGTAATGCTTTAAAACATGGCAACGTACAAAACATTATGTTTGACATGTAAAATCTAAATGTTTGTCAAACAATGTTCGATCGTTTAACCAAGCCCTAAGGGATATCCTTAAGTTACTACGCTTTGTATTAATTAACACTCAAACACTAGAGGAAATATATTCGAACTTATCAAGGCTGTTTCTGACACCGTTTCAGACATGATAGCCACCACTTATCATGACAAGCCTTTGATATTTAGTAGGGCAACGTTTTGGGAGATCCTTCCCCCTTTATAGGGCAATGAGTAATGTGGTTTCTCTCCTATTTATTGCATAGGTCGGATCAAAAGGTGTGCAAAAGGAACTGCGAGGAAGCTCGACTTTTGGCGCTCAATTCCTAGAATTGAGCTCAGAAATCAAACACTACTTGAGTTACAAACTGAATTCAAAAAATACCTGTACTGTCTCTGTTGAAGTTGAAGCATGTGACTTATGTGATTTCACATTCTTTGTTTCATGTTCTGCCTGAAGTTTCAGATTCTGATAACAAATTGAACAGAGAAATAGAATCATAACACCGTCCGGTCGAATGAAATGTACTGTTCATCAAGTATTCCTTAATCATAGTTCATAAGGATGAAGACATAAAATAAAAACCCGCATATAATAGCCTTCCTCAAATATGAACCTAGAGCCTTCAACTTACTATTAGTATAATAATTGCGATAAGCAGCAGAAACATTCTTGGACAAACTGAAAATCTTTTTCGTCTGACACTCCTCAGAGTATAAACGAATAAACAAACCGAAACAACTGACTAAGGCGGAATATAAAAAACCTCTTCCATCACAAGCTCTTTTGATTGAGATATAAAAATTTAACTTGTTTTGTCTTTTCTAAACAGCTTTTGAATTGTACAAAACTTCAGAATTGCGATAAACAGCGGAAATATTTTCGGGCATACTAACAGAAACAGACCGAAACACTTGAAAAAGGCGGAATTTAAACCCAGGTGTGGATCTTTTTCTTTATTATAAGACATTATATCATTAGATACATGGTCAAAAAGTTAATAAAAAAATACAAAATATAAAAGGTATAACAAGTTAAAAAAAGAAAATAAAACTAAAGCAAGCAGTTCAATTAACCAATAATTGATAGAAATAAAACAAACCTATTGCTATTATAGTGAGAGTATACTAGTAAAAATCTGACTGGTGCATTTTCATCCGTATCTGGGTGGTGTTTCGGTCTGTTTCTGTCTGACTTTTATACTTTTAGGAGTGTAAGACGAAAAAAGCTTTTAAGTATGCCCGAAAGAGGAAGTAGCCATATCTATTGAGAATGACATGAGAGAGGCAATAAACTGGTACAAACGCAATGAAATGGTAGCCAACCCATAAAAACTTCAATTAATTTTCTTTTGGCTCAAAGAAGTAAACGAGTTATGCATTGATATTCAAGGTGAGGTCGTAAAGATGTCCGACACGGTGAAACTTTTAGGTGTCACCATAGACTCAAAACTCAACTTTAATGGACACATAGACACTATCTGCCAAAAAACAAAAAATAAGGTTAAAGCTTTTTCAAGAGTTGCCAGAAACCTGGACTCTCAAAAGACTAGCCTACTATATAACTCGTTCATTATGTCAAATTTTAACTATTGCCCTCTCATCTGGATGTTCTCTGGAAAAACAGCAAATGATGAAGTAAATCGAGTACATAAGCGTGCCCTGAGAGTGCTACACAATAACTTCGACTCCAGTTTTGAGGAATCGAAGAAACGAGGGAACTACTATACATGTGAAAAATTTACAGAAGCTTATGCTTCGCTGTTTATCGCAATCCTTTTTCAAACACTTTGTGGGAGTAAAAAGGACGTGGGTCATATTCATGGCCAAGTGCATGGTCAACAAACACCCAATAATCTTGGTCAAATATGTAGTGATACATAAAGTTCTTTGTTTTAACTCACCAAGTCACGCATCCATCTGCGTCTTATGAATTTAAAAACTGTGAACTGCAGAAATATGGATATGAAAACTGCCAACAGAAGGATTTCTTTCCTGAAAAGAGAAGAATTAAATTCAAAGATTTTTATAAGTATCAAAAGAATTGGTAAAAACGCAGGATAATCTCCCCAGTCTCTGGGTTGTTAATGGATTCACTATAAGGGTCTCAGTTTCCGCTCATTAAATATAGACAAATGACAACAGCAAATAAGCAAAGTACTGGATGTTGCAATGAATTGTTTACTTCAATATAAGCACCGAATAGGAAGCTAGGCAGAAGGCCAACTTGCGTCGGAAGCCTTTGAAACTCGATGTCACGGTTTTTTTACCAAGAGAACAATAGAAAACAATTTAGCGCCTTAAACTCGATTCCATGCTAATGGAAAGCCTTTGACAGCGACTTAACCTCGTTTTTATGCGAGACACAGGAAATTGCTTGGGTGAGCCTTCTAAGTAAGATAAACCAAGGCCCTGACGAAACGATAAAACATTGTTTGTCAAACATTCGAAATTTGTTTGTCAAGCAAAATGTTTTATCGTTTGGCCACGTCGCAAAACATTGCTTATAGAACTGTTTTTCAACTTTTTTCAAGAATACTGTGTAATAAATTTACATTATTTTGCTTGTCAAGCAATGTTTAGTGACGTTTCGAAACGTTCAAACATTTCTTGGCAAGCAAACCTCATATGTTTGACAAAAAATGCTTTATCATTTATACAAGGCCTATGAAATTAAGTAGCTATAAGCGTTTTTCACTCACCATCGCTCCACAATCGAAACTGAGAGAAGATTGTCCTCTTTTTGGTTAATCGATGTTGCATTTTTGTTATTGGAAGGTGCTGGTTTCTTTCCATCAAGTTGTTTCAGTGAGCTGATTCTTTTTAATGCAATCATGCAGAATCCATTATCTATTGAAAAACAATGAAAAAGATGAATCAAAGTAAACAAATGACAAAGCTAGGAGTGGATGACGTTTAACATAAGCTGAGCTGAGCCCCTCGCCAGCCCTTAAATCATGAAGTCCCATCATTGTTGTATGCTACTCGTAGACATATGTTTAGAATAATGGTATGTCCATTTCTATTAAAGACGATTTCTGCTCTACAGCTGCGGTCTTGATAGTATACTAAATAGAGGTACATTCTGAAACTCATACTTTGGCTGGCCAAGCAACAGAGGTAATTGAAAACAGATAGAAAATTGAAGATTTAATCAATTAACGAACTTAAGATGTATTAAGGTGAAGGTGGAAGGTGGTGAAGGTGAAATGGTTTAGCCCCTGTCAATAGGATTTCAGCAGTAGGTTAACTACTTCGACCCGGCCATGCCGCTACTGTAGCTGGGGCTCGAATCTCGACCTTGATGAGCGTTTATCATCACAAGCCAACTGAATCAGGCAACGACACCACCGCACCCTCGTGCTTGAAATGCAAGGTTGTCACCGTGTCTTTATTCCTTCCTACCGGAGTCAAAGTTAAGTTACGGAACAATCTTGGGTCGGAAGCCTCCACAGAGGGCCTTGCACCTGTATAAAATAATTATCTTGATCTGCCTACGGTAACATTGTAATTCTTGGCATAATCTAGATTTGAAACTAATGCTACCTATTTTCTAGCTCCGACAAGTACGACATGAGTCAAATACGTCAGGCTCCTATAAAATTCTTGAATATATACCCACTACTCTTGTCAGTTGTCTTTAAATTCTTTATCGAAGCCTGTATGTCAATCATAGTTCTTATTTTACTTGGCTTTTTAGTTATTGGCTGAAGCTAGATAGCCAGTGTCTTTCTCCGCAGGGGGAAAGGGGGGGGGGCAATCCCCCTCTTGGGAAGAACTGGGACAAAAATGCCTTGACAAGAATTTTTAAACCGATAAACTAGGAAAACTTTCGCAAAACATGACTTTTAAATAGGGTTACGCGTCGGTCGAAAACACAGACCGGGCCAGAAAGTTACCCCCTTTCCCCAGCTCGACTAGGTACTGGCAAAGAACTTGAACAACTCACCAAACGGATAATCAAGCTGGTTGAAAACAGTCAAACCATTTTCATTCATCAAAGCTGCGGTTCTTGAAGGTGATGACGAAATGTAAGGTCTCCAGGTACCAATGTATGGCTGATCAATAACAGCTACTTCATGTGAATCAGCAGTTGGTTCAGGAATTGTGGAGGGCGTTCAGGAATCGATCCAACTAGGTGTACCTGCTTACGTATGTCGACATGTCAACAACTAGCCAGAACTTATAGGATAAAGTAAATCGCGGTCGCAAGAGCGCTCAAGTCGACTGCGACTGGCGGGAATCAGTTGTCAACTAATCTCAGACGTAGAACATGACCAACTTTCTGGAACTGTGCGCCGACTAGCTGCTGTTAGAAGTTGCCGTCAACAAGGAACTAGTTTCCATCTAGCTGTTAGAGCGGTTATGCCTACATGTCAGTTGCGATAAATAAGCTCTAAAAATCGCCCTTTAGCAGTTGGCAACTAGGTCTGACTGCGCACAATGTCGAAATATTCTTGGCTTTAATAAAAGTATTCAGACTAACCAAAAAATGAAATACTACCAGCGACTCTATGGAAACGTTCGACAATGTTTTCAACGACTGTTAAAGACCGTCAAAAACTCAGTCGTTGAGAGTCGCTAGCAAAGTCGTTGAAGGTCTTTCACGGTCTTTGCGGGTCGTTGGTTATTTGTTGGCACGTTTGGGCGCCAAAATTTAAAGGCCCCGACATGGCTTCTGAGATACTTTCAGTCTCTTGCGGTCGTTGGCAGTCGTTGGAATGTTTCCATTAAAATTTCTGGGTCGTTGACGTTTTTCGACAGTCTTTCAGGGACGCCGAGGGCTGAGGGTCGTTGAGATAGAACTGATTTCTATCTCAGCGACCTTCAACGACCGAGTTTTTGATGGTCTTTTACAGTCGTTGTATATTTCGCCGAACGTTTCCATAAAGACGTTGACATTATTTTAGTTTTTTTAAACACTGCAAAAGACGGTCAACGACCCTCAACGACTATGAAAAACAGGCCTTATTGTGAACTAGTAACTGCGACATTCCAGTATGTCTTATGTCACAAATATGCATTCAATGTCTAATCAACGTCTAGCAATGTCTAATCATCATCTTCATCATCTTCATTTTATTTAAATTAGCATTTTTCCCTGCTATGAGGGGTAACTGACTTTCCTTCCACGACTTGGTGCAGCTTATTCACTTCATTTGTCATACGCATCCTCAAAGATAAAGCCAACTTTATTCCAATCTAACTTAGTTTTGGTCTTCCCCTTCCTCTTGTGCCTGGGCTTCAGCATTTAAGTTCCATACCTGTTTTACACATTCAATATCAGTCTTATGGCTGAACCTCCAAGTCAACTCCTTTACTGTACAGTTTCAACTATTGTGTCCCTCAAACCTAATATTTCCATCATCTATCAACAGGATGCGAGCGTTGTTCAAATCGGATAAACAAAATTACAGAATCACATTAGCAGAAAGAAAGCAGCTTTATTACGAGTTAGAAGAATTTCTTTCCACTGAATTTCCCGAATCATTTCTCAGAAAAACCGATTCCTTTCACAACAGAAACTTTTGAAAACTTCTACCGGATACTGGCGAGTACCAAAGCTAGTATTTATATATTTGAATTCTAACCTTACCTTTCTTCTCCACTTCTTTGGTCTACAGCTCTTACAATCTGCTGTGTTCTCCTCAAAACAAACACATCCTTGTCTGATAATTTGGCTTCTTTTGAAACAGGCTTGCATCCGTTCATACTGCATTTGTATATTAACTAAAAAAAGAAACTATCTATAAAGAACTGATATGTTTCTGACATGTTTTACACTTTTTTGCGTTAATTGAACGTTGTAGGGTCAACAATATACGGTTATTCAACGATTGCGAGGTCAATGCTGGGAAATATTCTGTCCAAAGGATGACGTATGGACTGTACCCTGGTCCCCCATTGAATAACTGAACATTGTTGACCCTGCAATTAATATACAATGCAAAATGTGCCTGTCGGTTTAAATATGTGCCTGCAACTGCCAGTCGAGCCAGTTGTAATGTTCTTCAGTGCACCCCTGGAAGAACCTCTATTGCTAATGTGCTCATTGCTCAAGCTCCATGCCTTTGTGCACTTGGGACAACCTCTTGTGAGATTCCCATTTAAAGTGGGGGGTGACAGCTTTATGATCAGTGTACCAGTGTAAAGGCTTTTTTGAAAGTGTACTGGTCAGTATCTGTGACAATGTACCAGTTTATGTACCACTTTTCATGCACGCACATGTTATGGCTTTGATTTTTTGAGTACCATGTACCAGGTTGATTTTTAGCCTGCCGTATCGTATACCATGTGCTCTGTACTGGTGTGCCAGGAAGCTGTCACCCCCGCTTTAAAGATCCGCAAAGACAAAATAATCTTAGAACAAACCTTTCCAGTGTCAGAATCAATGCCATAGCTTTTTGTATCCTTTCCACCAACAATGTGAGAACCATCTGCTAAGGTCTGAAAGCTACCCAACAGTAAATCTGCAGACAGTGGTACAGTCTAACAGGGAATTTAATGAATCATAATTACAATTCAACCCTAACTAAATTGTTATTATCATCAAAGTATAAGTTCCACATATAGAATACCAGACTTAATTTTCATTTACCTCAATTTTATCCCCTCTGATTTGAAATAAGCCACCATCAAGCGAAGGAACCAGCTTGAATCTTTCAAAATCTTTCACATTCTGTTAAAAAAGGTGCATATCATACTATATATAAGAGAGATGTACAGTGACTTGATGGCTATCTTTTGTCCATATGGTATAAGGTATTTGAAAAACAATATTTCTAACAATCTAAATTCACAATTTTGACCAAAGGGTTTATATTTAAATTTGGGCTTCAAGACTGTAAGAGCATGCCTGACAAAGAAAGTCTACACAACTAATTTCCTAATAGTCACAGCAACTATTTTGTAATGACAAATTTTCAAAAACGATATTTGAATTTGGGATTAACTAAGCACACAAAAAATTGCCACAAAACTAGGTAAATTGCAGTAAACTTTTCGAGTGCATTCTTGGTCTCAAAAAGACTTGCTGGTGGCAACACCAGATTGCTTTATCATGCCATGCAGCATCTCCTCCGTAAACTGATTTTTTTGGGGAGGGAGATTCAGGCATTGAGTATTGCAGCTAGAATTGCAGCTACTTCTTTCTGTAAAAAAGCCTGAAAATATGACGGGTGTTCCAAATTATTCTGACAGAATTGTAGCCGGCTTTGTTGTATGTCTCAAATGGCAATGCAAGCCATTGTTATTCATTCTTTATGTAAAAAAACCAAGAGCTCTTCAATGAGTTTTAGCACTGGTGGAATAAGAAACTTGTTCATACCTTCACAGAGCTAAGACTTGATGACAACAATGGTCCTGATGTTTCAGACAAACTCCATTCTAATTTCCCAGAATATGAATCTAATGCGATAAACCTTCCATCCAGTGTGCTAACAAGAGTGAGTGGTCTAAAAAGAAAGAGATATTATGTGAATTGCATAAATATAACATGAAATTCAAGACTGCAAGCTTTCAAAGAAAATGCAAGCTAGAACCAAAACTGCATTATTATTTTTGCATTGGGAAGGGGAATAGATGAGAACAATATGAAACAATAGTAGGCTCCACAGTGCTTTCAAGATGTTTTGCCCAACCTCTGAATTGCCCAATCTTCTTTTTCACCCAATTTGCTAAAACGTTTCACCCAACCAATTATGGTCGTTTTGCCCAACCTGAAGTGACACAGATGCTTCTTTCTTGTAGTTTGTCAAACATTTGCTTGATTGAAGTTGGGCGAAAGGGAGGTTGTTGGGCAAATTGACCTGATACCTCCACAGTTTATCAAAAATGCAGTCTTGCCAAGCACCTAGCTGCCAATTTATTGAGGTAACAGGGTGCCAATTTATTGAGGTAACTTGACTTTGGCAAGTTGACCCATATTTCTGGTCAACTAGCCTCTTCAAAAAGACAACTCACCACATTTAACTGATCAAGTCAACTCCATCAACATAGGGTTTGGGGACAGGGCCCTCGATATTTTCAAATTTTTAATAAATTGCTAAAAAGCCTTCTAGATAGATCTTTTACCTTCATCAAATTTAAAAAAATTTTACCTTTATCAAATTTAAAAAAAATTGAATTTTGAACTGAGGCAAGTGGACCAGGACCACCCATGTGTGGCGAGTTGACCATGTTACAGCTATGACTTTACCTGAAATGTGTGCCAACTTTGTCGTGTGGCAACATGGCACTGTGGCAAGTTGACCAGAAACCTTTTTGTAAAGCTTCCTCTCTCCTGCACTGACTGCACTGCACGTGCATGCAATGCAACAATGTTGCATTTTATACTAGTATATACAACAGTATTAGTTTTTCCTACTTACTTTCTTTTAGCCCCATAGCAGTGCGAAATTTCGGTTTGCTGGTCTTGTAATTCATCGGTTTTTGAATAGCTTTCAATTCCGTGAGCTTCAAGATTTATACAAAACACCAAAAGCAACCAAAAAATCATGATGACTTGATGAAGGGCCAATTTTAATCTTCAAAACAGCATAGCAACCGGATTGAAATTCGCTTGATCTATGTGCGTGCCAAACATTGAAAGTAAAGAGGACCGAAATTCTTTAACATCTGATAATAAACAGAGAAATTATGATTTAAAAAGGTTAGGGAAAAAATGAACCTTTCTTCTAGAAAAATCGTAGCAAAATAAAATCTTTGGCCATGTTGATGACGTTATGTGTTCTGAAAGACTCGTTTTGGAAGAGAGGCTCTTATAAGGCAAAAAATTTCCTCATTGCGTCATTAAAATTGGAACTATTGACAGTAAAGCGGAGCTGGTCCACTTGTACATGGAAAGAGAGGGCGAGGGGCTACTAGCTTTTGCTGATATTTTAAGGTGATGTGGCGTCATGATGTAATCCAGCTGACCCGTGGCGTCAAGAGCTCAGTGTGGTCAGGGTTCGAGCCCAGCCATGGTAGCGTCACAGCCAGGGTTGAGGTTTCGATTAGTTAACCTACTACTGAGATCCTAGCGACTGGCGCTAAAACACCATTTCACCTTCACCTTCACCTGATACACAATCTCGTGCATACGGCGTCTTGAAGTGACAAAGCGAGACGCTATCGATGGGCCATCGACGGCCGGCCGTCTCGTACTAACGGTGTCTCGTATTATCTATGCTCGACGGTTGCCGTCTCGCACGTTCACAGAAAAAGAGATCAAGCCCTTTACTTTGGCAAAATATTGGGCAGTGCCGTTTTACGTAATGTGCAATTGATTCATAATCATGAAACAGGCTCATTTTACAATTTAATTTCAAGAAAATTTTGAATATAAACCTTGCTTGGAAAGGCTTCTGTTTATACTTTAGTCAAGTAGTTTATCGATACATTTTTACATAAATTCCTTTGATTCTTACAAGTTTGGACATTTTTTCTGTCTCATTACACGTTGCTCTGCAAGAAACTGAAAATACGACAGTACTGATAGCCTCTTAAATATCCCAACTGGCAAGATCTTTATTCTAACTTAATGCTGTGTTGCAGGGTTAAACAATAAGCGACTGGATACAAAACGTCTAGCAACTTTTCAGCAACTCGGCAACTTTGAGGGCTGGAATATCCAGAATTTTAAGCAACTTTGAGGGCTACACAAAAGTCCAGTTGCTCCTTGTTGAAAAAAGTGTAAAAAAAACTACGAAACTAGCTAACAAAACAAACAAACTACTTACTTAACTAACAAATTTTATACAGTTGCAAGTGCGGCAATACGTCCTTACATTATTAAATTCTTTAATGGTTAATTTCATCTATAAAAATGTAAAATGACTTATCTAGACCAATGGATCAAATTCTTGTCAATCACAAATTCGGTTTTCCATCACAGTAATGCTTCAACTCGCCAATTGTTTAGCTTGTTTTCGAATCACTTTTTGTTTATTTGCAAATCCAGGAGAATGAACAGGCACAGATGGTAAATTCATTAGCTCAGTTAATTCCGTACTTGCACTGTCATCTAAATAAGATGAAAAAAGGCTTTCTAGAATATTGACACATTAGTATAGTAAGAATGACTGAGTGGTGAGCGAGTTGGACTAGCAATCCGTTCGAGTCCCACCAAGCTTGCCATGAAAAGTGAGGATAAGCAGCAGCTCTCTCTGATTCCAGGCAAAAGGTAAAAGGGGTCACGAGGTGTAGTCACATCGAGAGGAAGGACTGGGGTCATACCGCTTAGATTAACCCTGGCATAGAAACCCACCTTATGAAGGCAATAAGGGTATGTGCCGTGCCTCACTAACCAACTAACCAACTAAACAACTAACCAACTAACCAACCAACAAACTTACTAACCAACTAACTAACTAACTAACTAACTAACTAACTAACTATTTGACTAACTACCTAACTAACTAACTAACTTACTAACTAACGTCTTAACTTACTTACTAACTTAATATCTTCAAAAGTAGCTAACTAACTAACTTACAAGCTTACAAGCTATGTTAACTAACTAACTATCTAACAAACAAATTTATTAACTTACTAACTAACTAACTAAAAAGTTAATTAACAAACTAAAAAGTAACTAACTAACTAACTTACTAACTAATTAACTAAGCAACCAACTAACTAACTAACCAACTAACTAACTAACTAACTGACTAACTAACTAACTAACTAACTAACTAACCAACTCAAAATGAACAGACCCAACCACATGGGCGGTAGACCAATGCACAACTGGACCTTCCACAGACTGAACAGGACTATAATCCCGAGAGCTCTGTCTGCAAGCAGAAGTTTGCAATGGGTGGATAGCATGTGTGCATTTGTGGGTGCAACAACGGCCTGTAGGGACTATGCTTGATGATAACAAGATGATAACATGTTTGAATAGATGATAAGACAAAGAAAGTGGGAGGAAAACTCTAACCTTTCTCTGACATTAAATCTGCCAGCTCTTTTTCAAGTTCATCCAAATCAATATCATCTTCAAGGTGTTGAAATCCTGAAAAAAATAGTAAAGATTACTCTCTTCTTAGCTTCACTCTATATCACCTGGAGGCGCACAGTGTCCCCCTTCACAACTTTGGAATCTCGTGTCCAAAATACAATCAAAAGCCATATGATTAAAATCCCACTACTTCGTTCGGTGATCTTTCTAGAATCGCTCAATTTGTTTGAGTAACAAATACAAAATTAAGGCAGCTTTAACAAGAAACTCTTATCAAATTAGCTCGTGATGTCAAGAGCTGAGCGAAGTCGAAAAAGTTTGCATTTATGTAAAATCTGTTATTTGAAAAACATTATCATTATGAAGAAGACAAAATTTACCTTGGCTTATAGAACTATCAATATCTTTTACCAAATCGTTGGCCTGAAAAAATCAAATTTCTTTCAACAAAATATCGTGGCAAACAAAACTTATTTAAATAATTCCGTGCATAGGTATTGCATATAGCTAAGCTAAAGAACCTGTACAGTGCAGAGATATCATCAGTATAGTGGAGGATATTCAGTACAGTGGAGGGATATCGTCAGTTCAGTGGTGGATATTAAGTAAGTTCAGAGATATTATCAGTACAGTAGATTCAGTTCTGAAAATCCTCCACTGTAGTTGTTAAATTCCTTTACTTTACTGGATATCCTCCACTGTACTGCACAGACATTACCCGGGGTTAAGAAGACATGCTGCTGCTTGGAAAAAAGACAAAACGTTTGACGAGCAATGTTAAGATGTTTTATCACCTAAGGCCTTGGTCAAACATTGCCAATATTACACCCAACATTTTGCCAAACTTCCATTCACGTTTTGGATGGAGTTAGTGACAGGATGACTAAACTTAGCAAACATTTCAGGCAACATTCTTATCAAAAAAGTGGCCTTAGCAGCATGGAACTATTATTGGAAACTCCTTATTTGGGTTTGTTTCTACACGTCCTTTGTATGTCGATAAATTAAAAATTGTTAGCAGACCTTTTTAAAGACTGAGGATGATGTGTTAAGTTTGTTGTTCCGTGCTAAACGCGAGCACCTTAAAAGCCATGTATGACTGTTTGGGCACGTCACAAACATTACTTGAAAGCTTGTTACAAGCAAGAAATATATGACCAGCAACGCTTTGTTTCAGATGTTTGATGAACAATGTTTTTGCTCTTTTGGAACAGGACCCTTTAGTCCAGGTATGAATTTCTCCACTTGAGGTTTAACTAAGATGTACATTTATACAATGCTATAAATGTCCGATTGCTTCTATTTTTGAAAGGAGAGTCTATTATAAAAACCAAATTATTTGATGTTACCTCAATATTTCTTTCAAATACTGCATCGATTTTCTCTGGTGATAAACCTTCTTCTCTGATTGAGTTATTCAACAATGATGAGCTGCTATTGATTGCATCAACGATCTAAATAAATGCAAAAAAGTTCATTAAAAATCAATACGTCAATAGTCAAGCCTCTTGGGGAGGGGGGGGGGGGCTACTTCCATTGTTCAACATACTAGACGTGCCGCCTAACACTTGCTTAAAAATTTTGGACATCTCAGCCCCCAAAGTTGCTTGAAAGTTGCTAACAGTTTTTGTACCTAACAACAACTCCTGGCTTCGTGAGTCAAAATCAAGTGAAAATTAAGAAACTCTTCTTGGATGGACTAGAAGATCAACTAATAATATTCTTTATTTTCTCAAATCTTCTTAATCAGTATTAGTAGATCTTTCGAACCTGAGAAAATTTACTATACTATCTTAACTATACTATCTCAAGTAGCTTAAGTACTTAAGTAACTTTACTATCTTAATAATGCCAAAACCTTAGAAACTCGGCTAGAATAAGCAGACCAAAGTTTTTTATAAAAATTATTGTACAACTATTTTTAAAAGAAACTATG
Organism: Chrysaora quinquecirrha; assembly: GCA_014526335.1. Lineage (NCBI taxonomy): Eukaryota > Metazoa > Cnidaria > Scyphozoa > Semaeostomeae > Pelagiidae > Chrysaora > Chrysaora quinquecirrha. Next base: position 2,677,891 of record JACTAT010000039.1, on the reverse strand, counting down.
GTCCCTTACGCATATTAATGCTTCTTAAGGCTGCTACTTTTAATATGGCAGAAGTTTCTTCAGAGTTTCTCATTGACAAGACACAGATGTATAACTTTTGAGCAATAACAATCAAATAAATAATGAAAGAAATAAGTTGAAGAATTATTTGTTTAAGAATATTCGCAAACACCATAAAAATAAATTTTCGTTAAACTTACAAAAGGGATGAAGTTTTTTAGATATAGTTGAATTATAGTAACGTTATTCTAGATTTTCTGAAAGCAGGCTTCTGCAGTTCTTTAAAAATTGGCGTTTGTTCGAACAAATTAATTTAGCATGGAGACAAAAGCTTTTGGAGTTTCCCGTTCTAATTATGATTTTACAAAAAATATCTTTGGATACAGCAATTGCTCACCATTTTCGTTGATTCTGAGTTCTGAATTGTTGACAGTTGATCGGTCAGTGTCATCAAAGAATCTTGCTTTATATTCATCGTTTTTTCGAGTTTTCGTTTTTGTGAAACAAGTCTCTTGGCCTAAAAGTAGAAAGAAGATTGAATGTTACGATGAGGTTTAACTTCATTAGTTAAATCTTTTGTCCCTTTTGATGCTTTTTCGTCCCGATTTATATTAATACACAATACAGCGAATGCTTCTTAAGTAGTGTGCTTTAATATTGAGGAAACATCTTTGGACATAGCTTCTTACAAGCTTTTTCGTCTGACACCCCTCATAGTGTAAAACGGCAGAAAATGACCGAAATAATCGACTATGGCTGAATTATAAAAATATCAATCAATTAGCAAGCCACTCAATATATTTCGATCAGTCTACCAGTTAATTAGCCTGCAACATATCTATCCACCTGTCTATCAGCATGATATTCAGCAAAGCCAAGCAGGCAAACGACAGGCAAAATCTTTCTGAGAGAATCTCTTTTTCCTTGAAATAATCTTTTCATCTTTTGAAGAATTTCCAGCAATTACTTTCATTTACCATTAGAAATAACAAAAGATTATTTAAAGAGTTGAACTTAACCTTTGCCTCTGCTAAGCAATAACCCCCATTTTTAGCGGCAACTCCGCAATTCCTAGCAGCAACCCACCATTGAGCATGATTCTGCCACAGGTCAACATTTCTTGGACCGTGCAAAAAATTACAGGGAGGATTGTCTTGTAATAATTGGCCAGGCAAGATCATTATTTCACTTAGGAGTTTTGGAATCTGTCCACATCAAAACCAAAAGACTGTCTCTGTGCAGACAGAAAGGGTTCGTTTTCTATTTCTTACTTGCACTCTTCAACTCAATCTGGTCATCCTGCTATACCCACAAGCTGATAGCTGATTGGTGTTCAAAACTCACTACCAATTCAGCTTTACTTTTCTGATTTGAACATTTCCATCCGCATCTATGTTTAACTCTTAAATTGATGCAAATTAGAAGAAGATACCTGATTTCTGTCGTTCTTTTTTATGCATGCCTGTGCTTCATTTTTAGTACTGCAAAACAATAATAAAAATAATAACGATGATAATTTCGAAATTTCGAGAAAAAGCGGAAATATGTTTGAACATACTTAAAAAGCTGCGATAAACAGCAGAAACAATTTTGGACATAGTATGCCCGAAAATGTTTCCGCTGTTTATCGCAATGTTGAAGTTTCGTACTACTCAAAAACTATACTTCTGTTCAATACACCTTTTCAACTAAGGACCTCGTTTTCAAAAAAATTTTAAATTGTGTCACAGAAGCATTTCGACGTCAGATTCGAATTCAGCACCTTCGTTTTAGTGTTTGGGCAAATTTTTACGCTTCTAGACATTACGATGTTCATTTTATAGCGATTAAAAACTTGAAAAGTTATAAAGGATTTGACCGTGAAAAATGACTGAGGGTGTAAAATTTCACCCCGAGCGATTTTTCACGGTCAAATCCTTTATAAATTTTCGAACTTTTCGTCGCTATAAAATCAACACCGTAATGACTAGAATCATAAAAATTTGCCTCAACACTAAAATGAAGGTGCTCAATCTGAATCTGGGGTCAAAATTTTTGTACGAACAAATTTTCGTAAATTTTGAAAACGAGGCTCTTAGTTGAAAAGGTGTATTTAATTGGCTATTCAATAGAAATTTAATAGAAACAATAGAAATTTTAAGTGACGTCACAGTTTCTTCAAAATTTCCCACCAAAATGGGCCGAAAACTATGTGAAAACATGTATAAAAACCAAAAAAATGATGCTACATGAGATATTTTATCTTGCCTTACAGTTATCAATGGAATTCTTTGCATTTCCTTTCTAAGAACATGCTTTCGGAATCTACATCTTGTTTTTATGCCAAGGTCAAATTTGCCAGTGTTTTGGCAGATTTTGTGGCCGGTACAAGGGCCAAAATCGATTTGACGGTTGAGATTCGAGGAAATTCGATTTGGAGCCTGGGGACAAGGTTGAATGCTTGACAATGTTTTCACGGTCAATCGCAATTTAAAAAGCTAATAAAAAGCAAATTATACTTATTAATTTCTTTTTGATTTTCTGCAATTTCAATTTTCAGTTTGGCTATTGCTTTCTTCAACCTAGAAAAAGAAAATTTCAAAGAATGGAATGATCAAAATACAAAACGGGTGAAAGATATTAAATTTGTTACAGAATCTTAAGCTTCACGAAAGTAAACATTTTGACATTTAACCAGGAATATGAAAAGTGTTGCAGTGTCAATGAGTGAAGATTATGGAAAATGTACCAATGAAATCATCCTTTCCAAACAAGTGTGGTAGTAACGAGAGTAGTATTCCAACAGTGACTGCTTTTCTTGCTCCTCCCCTTGCGTTTATTACTATTAGGTGTTCCAAGCGCAACTTTTTATTACAGCAAAAAAATTTCTCGCTTGAAAAGGGGGATGGCAAGCCACCCCATACACCCCCCTGGATTAGCCCCTGGTAAAACGAATTGCATACCTCATAATATTCCAATCATTCTCACTTACAGGAGTTACTGATGTAGTTGTTGACTTGGCGAATTTCACGAGCTGCAAACAAATAGTAATAATGAAGAATGGGGAATAGCAAAGCCAATTTCTCTTATTTTTGTCTTATTTTTCGATATAAGTACGAGCAATCTTCTTGAAGTTGTTAGCTTTTCATTAGATATTCATTGTATCGCATCTGTCACTCACGATCTCGATCTCACTGATCTCACGATCTCACGATCTCACGATCTCACGATCTCACGATCTCACCTCGTTCATCTCCTGATCTCACGATCTCAATGATCTCATCTCATCGATTGATTGATTGATCTTGATCTCCGATCTAATCAATCTAATTTCCAGATCTTCATTGATCCTTTCTAATCATATTTGAGCCAATGAAGTGTCAATGTTCTAGAATCTCTGATTCAAGACATTGCTCATTGGGTCAAATAGTTAGAAAGGATCAGTAAGGATTAAGTAATGATTAGGTTAGGATCAGCTAAGGATCAGCAAGGATCAGTAAGGATTAGGCTAGGATCAGTAATGATTAGTTAAGGATCAGTAAGGATTAGTGAGGATCAGTAAGGATTAGTAAGGATCAGTAATGATCAGCAAGGATTAGCTAAGGATCAGTAAGGATCAGCTAAGGATCAGTAAGGATCAGTAAGGATTAGTAAGGATCAGTAATGATTAGCTAAGGATCAGTAAGGATCAGCTAAGGATCAGTAAGGATCAGTAAGGATCAGTAAGAATCAGTAATGATCAGTAAGGATTAGCTAAGGATCAGTGAGGATTAATGAGGATCAGTAAGGATTAGCTAAGGATCAGTAATGATTAGTGAGGATCAGGTAATCATTAGTTAAGGATCAGTAAGGATCAGCTAAGGATCAGTAATGATTTGTTAAGGATCAGTAAGGATCAGTAAGGATCATCTAAGGATCAGTAATGATTTGTTAAGGATCAGTAAGGATCAGTAAGGATCAGCTAAGGATCAGTAATGATTTGTTAAGGATCGGTAAGGATCAGTAATGATTAGTGAGGATCAGGTAATGAACAGTAATGATTTGTTAAGGATCGGTAAGGATCAGCTAAGGATTAGTGAGGATCAGTAAGGATTAGGTTAAGATCAGCAAGGATCAGTAATGATCAGTAAGAATCAGCTAAGGATCAGCTAAGGATTAGTAAGGATCAGTAATGATCAGTTAAGGATCAGTAAGGATCAGTAAGGATCAGTAAGGATCAGTAATGATCAGCAAGGATTAGCTAAGGATCGGTAAGGATCAGTAAGGATCAGCTAAGGATCAGTAATGATTTGTTAAGGATCAGTAAGGATCAGTAAGGATCAGCTAAGGATTAGTGAGGATCAGGTAATGATTAGTGAGGATCAGTAAGGATTAGGTTAGGATCAGGTAATGATTAGTTAAGGATCAGTAATGATTTGTTAAGGATCGGTAAGGATCAGCTAAGGATTAGTAAGGATCAGTAATGATCAGTAAGGATCAGTAATGATTAGTGAGGATCAGGTAATCATTAGTTAAGGATCAGTAAGGATTAGCTAATGATTAGTGAGGATCAGTAAGGATCAGTAATGATCAGTAAGGATCAGTAATGATTAGTGAGGATCAGGTAATCATTAGTTAAGGATCAGTAAGGATTAGCTAATGATTAGTGAGGATCAGTAAGGATCAGCTAAGGATTAGTGAGGATCAGGTAATGATTAGTGAGGATCAGTAAGGATTAGGTTAGGATCAGGTAATGATTAGTTAAGGATCAGTAATGATTAGTGAGGATCAGTAATGATTAGTGAGGATTAAGTAATGATTAGGTTAGGATCAGCTAAGGATCAGCAAGGATCAGTAAGGATTAGGCTAGGATCAGTAATGATTAATGAGGATCAGGTAATCATTAGTTAAGGATCAGTAAGGATTAGTAAGGATCAGTAATGATCAGCAAGGATTAGCTAAGGATCAGTAAGGATCAGCTAAGGATCAGTAAGGATCAGTAATGATCAGTAAGGATTAGCTAAGGATCAGTAAGGATTAATGAGGATCAGTAAGGATTAGCTAAGGATCAGTAAGGATCAGCTAAGGATCAGTAAGGATCAGTAATGATCAGCAAGGATCAGTAATGATCAGCTAAGGATCAGTAAGGATCAGTAAGGATCAGCTAAGGATCAGTAATGATCAGCAAGGATGAAATAATGATTAGTTAAGGATCAGTAATGATTAACTATGGATTAGGTATGATTAGTGAGGATCAGTAAGGATTAACAATTGATTAGGTATGGTCTGATTGGAAACATCCTTCCTGCGCAAGTGTGGAATTCCTTTCCCACATCATATTGAATGGAGGAACCAGTCTATAAATTCAAGCGAGTTTATGCTCTAGGACTCAGGTATTTAAGAGGTAGTCGACAATTATAAGCAAACCGCTAATCATGAATCAGTATAAATGTGATCATTGTGAATTCTCTTCCAAGTTTAAAAGTAATGTTAAGCGACATGAAGAAGAGATGCATGAGGAGAGTAGTGAAGAGTCTGACTCAGATGATGATGAGATAGAAGCTGAAAGTGACCATGATGATGATGAAACTGTCAACACTGAGGAGGATCTTCCTTTAGGGAATGTATGGCCTTCCATGCGTAAGGAAGTGGATGACGATGAAAACATACTGCAAGTTTTCAGACGTAAATTTTATATAATAGAAGTTTTGAAAATGATGCTGTTGTGACTGCAGTCATAGCAACGATGCAAAAAGCACAAAAGGAAGATGGTATGGATATGCAAGAGGCCTTAGATTATGCTATTGAGAAAAGAAAATATCTCATCATACGTCAAGCAAAGAATGATGAAGAAGAGGAAGCTAGTAATTTGAGGATGCTGGTGTGAAAGAAGTTGAATATGTTAGTACTCGATTATTCCCATACTATGGAAATAACTAGAAATAGCTATACTTAAAAAATGTTTAGAAATTATTCTTTATTAGTTGTCTGTTAGAAATATAATCTTGTTTCTGTGTGAACATTCTTTGAAAACGATGCTATAAATAAATTGCTATTATCTATAGAGTATATAGGTAATATATTGTAATGTTTAGATAATACTTTTGCGTATAAACAATATAAGGCTATCATAAGCCATGGATTCGAAGGTGACGTTCGAATTATTACGCCATCATGATGAATTCATAACAAACCGGTTTAAACCGGTTTCGAGTATAAACCAATCAGATTGTAAGATTTCTCGGTTCTAGCATCTTCTAGAACATTCTGGAAACTTCTAGAAAGTTCTAGCCAATCAGATTGCAGGATTATTACGTCATTAGAATTCAAATACTGTATAAAAGAACGTAGAGTTTAGTTGTAAAGTCATATAAATATTTGTAAGTAACTGCTTAAAATAATGTATCACTTTGATTCAAGAATAGCACTGAGTGAAATTGAAGAAACTGATGATCTACAAGGTCTTTTTAACACATACAGAAATGAAGTTTTACCGTTTGCTTCAATGCACCATAAAAACACATACTATGAAGCACTGGTTGAATTTGTTCGAGGTGATGAGTATACATATACAGCAAAACCTCTGGAAAATGGTGAGTGGGATATCTTCAACAGAGAAGCAGAAGGATATTGGAAAATGTTACTGGCTATGAGATAAGCAGACATATATCAAATATTGAATCTGCTTCATCACTCATCTTTCTGTTTAAAGATTTGCTGGACTTGTTGTATGGTTATTACCCGCCATTCCTAACAGTTGAAAAACAATCTACAATTTGTCTATATGCTGATAGAGATAAAAAAGAAATTCATTTCAAACTGTATGGTTTAATAGATGACTGTTTAGATAGACGTTCTTTATATTGTTATACTCCCGGATTGTACTGCGATGGAATACCAACTTTGACTATTTGTAATTATTGTGGCCGAGAATGGGATGGAATGGCTCAGTGCGATTGTTTTAGAAATGCAGAGACAGAAGATTCAGACGTTGAGATGAGCGAAGATAATGTAACAGTATAACTTTAATAGTATTGTTGGTGTTTGGAATTAAACTGTGCGAATATTTAATATTAAGAAAATGTTATTGTTCATAATAATTCAGTTGTTGTTGTTGAATTGTAAATTGGAGACTTCTGGAAAGTTCTAGTTATCCAGATTGTAGGATAATTATGTTATTTTATTTCATAAACGATTCGAACGTCGCGTTCGAATTATTACGCCATCATAATTAATCAGATTGCAGGATTTCTGGAAACTTCTGGAAAGTTCTGGAAAATTCCAACCAATCAGATTGCAGGATTCTTGCTGGAACATTCTGGAAACTTCTAGATTGTTAAATCGAAAACGCATCAACATCCATAAAAACCATTGCACTATAGCGCGACATGATGACGTCATTGATAGTAGGAGCGGCGTGCGCTAGGATCAGGGACTCTTGAAAACGAGGTTGGAGAAACCGGTTAAAAACCGTCGCACTATAGCGCGACATGATGACGTCATTTATGACGTCATTGGTAGTAGGACCCGCATGGTAGTACAGCCTGGCCTTTACATCCTACTAGTGAAGCTGGCTATTATTGATTTTAGTAAAGACGCGGCTACATGTGAAAATCTTTACCTGTCTGGCGACGCGACACTCTTGAAAATTTCCAAAATATGTTCAGAAAAACGAGCAAAAACAATGCAATGTGTTTCGTCACCAATTGCAAAAAAACAGACTAAACGCTGACGCTGCGACATGGTGACAAGCTAAAACATGTCGCGTAAAGTGCAACCAAATTTTCTGCAACCCTGTTTCCTCAGAACGGGGATGCAATTTTTCCGAAAATCTATCCACGGCTACATATACGACTTTTAATTTTTCCGGTCACTGCGTCAATTTTTTAACATTTTTACCTTTTCGTTATTGTCATTGGTAGCGAGGTCTGCAAGACCTTTGCTTTTTAAAACTGCAACTGCATATAACAATTCATTGTCACTGAGTTTCTTGTTTTGATCAGTATAGAGCTCTTTGACGACATTCCATGGTACAACATGATCAGTTCCATCAACTTTAGCTTTCTTATGGTGCCTCGACAATAATTCCATAGCCAATTCCTGAAAAACCAGATTTAGGCTATGTTTACACGAGAGAAAGTGGTTCAGATCTAAAGTGGATTGGATCCAGAAGTTCTAGTTTTGGCATGGAAATGCCTAAATACAATGTTTGCCAGGGTGTGATCTACTTTTGGTACGGATAGGCCTTGCGTTTACACACATTTCGTAGATCCTATCCACTTTTGGTTCGCAAACCCACCTATTTTTGGATCGTTTTGAAAAGCGTTCCTGTTTAGATCTGATCTACTTTTGCATCCTGTAAACAGGTGGATCCTATCCAAAACTGGTTCTCTTTGAAGATATTTTTATAAATTACAATAGAAATGTTCAGTAATTGTATCATCATTGCAGTTGATACATTAAATTGTTCAGATAATTAAGGATGCATTATAACTAAAACACAAAACATTACGAATACATACCACAAGGTTATCATAAAATAAATACTCTTTGCTTTCTTCTTTTGAATTTGATATCCATTCATTCTTCCAAAGCCATTTTAGTGAGTCTGTAACAAGTCTGGAGCCCCACTTGACCCAGCCGTTGTCCAAATAATTCAATATTTTCTCTGGCTCCCACAAGATTTTTTGTTTAATCATTTCATTGAAAACTATGTCAAACCCTAAAAGAAATAAGCTTAAATAATTAACAGGAACATAAGCATTATGTCAGGATGAAGGTCTTGGTTGAAAATATGTTTTAACTTGCAACAATGATTAAAAACCATTGGTTGTCTCACATCCTCAAAAGTGAAGTCTCGCCCATGTTAGTTTAGATTGCCATTATTGACAGCTTCTCATTAGCACCTTGTGCCTCTGTTTTTTAGGTTTCTTGCAGCTGGCAACCTTCACCTACTTGCACTGAGGTTTGGCAAAAAGGGGCATGTTTTCCAGCCTTGTTGTTAGTTTATTCAATATTGAGATCCTAAGGAATGTTGGACAGAGTGAAGCCTATGCTGCATAATTCCAGTAAGAAGGTATATTTGACTTTTTAAGAGCAAATAATCTGTTGTTTATTGTGTGTGGATCAAATTTATTTGGTGTACTCCTGTTGGCATTGCATGGGGCAATGGTGTAGCCAAGGAGAGGCACAGGGATTTTCCGAGCCCCCAGTTATTACCTACAAGTGTTTTCAAGTCTTGCAGGGTTAGGCCTGGTCCTCTTTTCGTAGCTTTCTAGACAAGTCAGCCCAATGCCAAGTCAGCCCACTACCAAGTCGGCCCACCCATATGGACAAGTTGGCCCACCGCAACGTCAGCCCACAATGCTATTTACTGGTTATTTTGTTAAGTGTGGGGATATTGAGGACTGCCGCCCCCATACCCCTGCTTTAACAGCGTACATGTACAATCATGTGTAGAATTTATTATTTTTAGTGGGCCACTTTGGAGTACGCTGACAGGCCGACTTGTCTAACACATGATGGGCCAACTTGTCTATCACATGGTGGGTCGACTTTGTAGTGGGCTGACTTGTCCTGTTACCTTTTGTAAAACCACACCCCAGTTTTCCTCATTTGTTTGATGCCTGGCTATGCCATCCAGGGTGGAATCCATGGTATCTTTACGCTGGAGATCACGCCAATGAAAACTGCTGTCACACCAAACAAAACAATAGATCCATTGTTCTATTAGGAAAATAGTAATGTTTGCTATTGTTTTCTGAAAGATTCATGCCAGTATGCCAACAATTTTCCAAACGCCATGCCGGATTTCTCCGGCGTAGGCTACATGGATTCCACCCTGGTATGCGAAGAGAACAAAAAGGCTTGTGGTATTAAATACACAATCTCAGTATCATCCTCAGTATGATATTGAATACTGAAAATGGAAGACCCGTTTTTCAGTAGAGGACTTCACTACAAAGAAAACAGTTTCTGTTCTGGCTTGACTTGTCTTGTTGTCTTTCGCATTGTTGCAAGACTCTTCCATCTGTAAATGACCATTTCTTTGAGACTTTGATTACATATGACAAATCTGACATGAAAGTAAATTTTGCAAATTAAGAAAAAATAAAGAAGGGATGTAATGAAATTACCACGGGGAAGACGATCTCCCTTTTTAAACCTTTCTCTCAACATTTCACATGTTATGCAAATGTCCCTGTGAAAGATGCAGCATCGTTTTCCTTCTTCAAGCCAATAACCTAGTTTACTGTCCCAATGTTTAGGGTTGACATCCCTGTTCTTTGGAAAGGATGCAAACATGAAATTCATCCTTTCTTCGTCGTCCCAGTCGAGAGGAACAAACTTGGAATCTTGCTTCCCTGACGCTTCTATGTTCGCCATTTTGGTTCTGGTTTCTGGTTCTAAGATTATCAAATCGAGGTTGCTGTTGTTCCACAAGGCGACGTCACGAGCTCTTTGCTACTTATGGATTTTCGCAAGGATCTTTCCCAGGCACTTTAGTTTTCATTTCAATATTTCCACATAGATTTGTTTTCGGGGGCTATAAAACTGCGAACAGTGTCACGAAAATTGACAAGCGAACAACATGTCCCCCGAGCCACGATGACAAGAAATGTTTCTGTTGTCTCCCAGAAACTCTTATGTGTCTCAGTTCAAATTTTGTTGCGCGCTACAATTTTAGGTTTCTTAGGTGGTGGTGGCTAAACTGGGAGAGGACATGTGAAGGGCGGCAATGTTGCGTGCAAAATGTCTCCTAGTTTAGCCAAGCCTTTACAGACATGCCTCGATTGCCAACAGAATTTGAAGAGAGACACGCAAAATGTCTCCCAACCTCGTCCCCAGGGTGAATAGGCCTCTACGTGAAACTCCGCTGTCCATATTCGACCCTGGTATCGGCCTTGTCTATTCGCAATTTGATTGGCTGTTCAAACAATAGATATTTTAAGTGACGTCACAGTTTCTTCAAAATTTCACACCAAAATAGGCCGAAAATTATGTAAAAAACTTCTATAAAAACTAAGGAGGGGTGTTTGGGGGGGTCTGGAAACCGTAAATCCGCTCAAAATTTGTTCAAAATCCGTAAAACCGTGCGATATTTTGAACAAATCCGTATGGCAAGATTCATGTCCCCGTTTTCAAAAAAATTGCACAGAGAATCTATGAAAAATGTAGGTTCGTCAACATTTACTGTTCACTTCACGTTTTTGAGACGTTTTCCTCCAATAACAATTTTTGTTTTCATTGCGGGCTAACCTGCAGTTTCAAGGAGTCGGCATTCAGTACCAAAAACGCGAAATCTTAATAAAAAACCGGAAAAATTAGGCAGAAATGCCGTAAAACCGTTCACCGACGAGATTTGGATAACCGAAAAACCGCGTAATTTTTCGGAAGAAACCGAAAATCCGAGCAAAAATATTGGCAAAACCGTGTAACCGTAAAACCCAAACACCCCTCTGGACATATTCAGCAGCGCTTTACAACTATTTACCCCCTTAGCTCCGGTGACATTTTTCTTTTTCAATTTTCTTGCCATACTCCCTGTGGAGTGTATATCGACTCGCCTATCCCTAGCCTGGGCTGGGCTTGAACCACAGATCTTGAGCCTAAATGGCGCATAGGCTAACCACTACACAACGCTTCTAAGCATTGGTAAGCAACTAAAAGCACCTTTGTATTAATACCAGCCTTGCTATATGCACTTTTTTCTTTATAAGAACCAGGAAATTTTGATCGAGGCTGGCTGTTCTTTAATTATTGCCATTTTTGAGCCTGAAATGTTCTTAATCTGTTCTTAATTCCTTGGTTACTTAGATATCTGTATTTTTCAATAAATGTCTGGGGTGGTACTAGGTTTGTGCGAAAATGCAGCATTCTTGTCTATTTCTTTGTTTGCTTGCTTTTTACGTTCCATCTGACTGTCTTACTTACATATTTAGCTGATATTCTTAGGGCTTTTGAAAAGGCCAGCCTCAGCTTGTTCTTAATTTGTTCCTAAAATCTGGGCAAAATCCAGGTTCGCATTCTTATAAAATTGTTCTTATAAAAAAAGGAGTGTATTTGCTCAAAAGAGGCCTCCCCTTTTTATTTTCTTCTCCAATAGTAAACCTAGGGACATAATTACCAAAATACTAACGAATTAAATCAAAATTGACTAATATTTTTCTACACTTTTCAAGAAAGTGATTTGTCCCTAAAAAACCGTGTGAATTTCTATAAACATATCTGAGTTTGCCGATGACAGAACAGGCATTTTCGACAGGCCTAACAGCCTCCAAAGCTAGCAGGCATGCTCAAACCATATCTCTATGGCTCAAAGGGGGTTCAAACCCGAACGCGTTTTCTCGCATCTCAACCGCCAAACTGATGGGCATACGTATTTGCAAGTGTCGGGTGCGTCACAGACCTAAGAGTTACTTTAACAGGTATACCTAAAAGGTCTTACGTACGGGCGTACTTAACAAGATAAATATACTTGTTATCTCTTGCCAATAGCATAGTTTCAACCAGTTTTCAGTTACTCAACAAAGAGCCCAAACAGATAAATCTTTTCATTAGTCCTTTCCATATAATGTGAATGTTTTCTTTCATCTTGCTGCTCTATCGTGGCAAAAATATTTCAAAATATTTGGTGTACAACAGCATGACTAAGCAGTCAAAGAACTCAATGTACGTCAGAACACTTGATCCAAGAAAAAGACCAAGCTGTCCCCCAATGTCACCTGGAATAGAGAGAATTGAAAGACGAGTTGACAATGTTGATTTGAAGGTACAGTCGAACCTCCGAATAGCGGCCACTTTACATCCAAGGTCAAGTGGCCGTTATTGAGCGATGGCTGCTAGTTGGAGGTTTAACAATACTACGGGAAAGCGTTTGGGACTTAAGATAAGGGGCCACTATAGGCAGGAGGCAGCTTATCAGAGGTGACCACTATTAGAGGTTAAAACTTAGCAAGACCAATTGTGCCGTACCAATGGCTGGACACCAGTGGCTCGACGTTAGCATGGTGTTGATTCAGACTGCCAATGCCAGGCTAAAGCCCCTCGTCTCGTTTGAAAGCTAAAGAATACAGAGAAAATGGCCATATCGTGCCAACAATCCTGGCCAAAATTAGCTGAGACCAACACACGAAGAAACGATTTAATTTTCCATAACAAACACTCTCCTTCATGGCCGAAACCCCTCCCCCCAAATCAATGTTGTTTTTCCCAGCAAGTCTACTTCATCGTCATTACAAAATAATCCTTCCAGCTTAACAACATTGACTTTAGGGGGTGGGGAGGAGTTCCAAGTGCGACATGCTTATTTGAAGTTTATTTTCTCAGCTATTTTGGCCAGGATTGAAGTCTCGAGCCTGTACCATGCACGAATATTGCGGCGCGACTCTAACCCCAACCCTGGTGTCTGAATTAGGCCCAAGGCTTATAAAGTATGATTTTTAAGGAACCTCTAATGTTGAAACACAAAACAGATGATTGAAAATTACCTAGAAGGATTTTCAGGTCGTAGCTTGGGAGCTGCTCAACAAACTCGTAACTCAAATCACCATAAAAAATATCAACTTTCAAGAAGTTTTCTCTGCAAGGAAAAATATCATTTCATCTATATAGTTGGGAAAACGTAAACTTGCCTTTGAAGATATTATACCTATAACAACACACCCCAAAAGCAGGGTGAAAGCTTATCTTAAAAGGAAATTTGGCTATATGACTATTGCTATGACTATACTATTACTATGACTATGACTATGACTATGCTATGACAATGACTATAACTATGACTATGACTATGCTATGACTGTAACTATGAATATGACTATGACTATTACTATGACTATGACTATGACTATTACTATGACTATGACTATGACTGTGCTATGACTATGACTATGATTATAACTATGACTATGACTATGCTATTACTACGACTATAAGTATGACTATGACTATGCTATTACTATGATTATGACTATGACTATTACTATGACTATGACTATGACTATGAATATGACTATGACTGTGACTATAACTATGACTATGACTATGCTATTACTATGATTATGACTATGAATATGACTATGACTATGGCTATGACTATGACTATACTATTACTATGACTATGAATATGACTATGACTAGACTATGCTATTACTATGACTATGACTATGACTATGACTATGACTACGACTATGAATATGACTATGACTTTGCTAGAACTATGACTATAACTATGACTATGACTATGACTATGACTATGACTATGACTATGAATATGACTATGCTATAAATATAACTATGACTATGACTATACTATTACTATGACTATTACTATGACTATGACTATGACTATGGCTATAACTATGACTATGACTGTGCTATGACTATGACAATGACTATAACTATGACTATGACTATGCTATGACTATAACTATGACTATGACTACGACTATAACTATGACTATGACTATGCTATTACTATGACTATGACTATGACTATTACTATGACTATGACTATGACTGTGCTATGACTATGACTATGATTATAACTATGACTATGACTATGCTATTACTACGACTATAAGTATGACTATGACTATGCTATTACTATGATTATGACTATGACTATTACTATGACTATGACTATGACTATGAATATGACTATGACTGTGACTATAACTATGACTATGACTATGCTATTACTATGATTATGACTATGAATATGACTATGACTATGACTATGACTATGACTATACTATACTATACTATACTATGACTATGACTATGAATATGACTATGACTAGACTATGCTATTACTATGACTATGACTATGACTATGACTATGACTACGACTATGAATATGACTATGACTTTGCTAGAACTATGACTATGACTATGACTATGACTATGACTATGACTATGACTATGACTATGAATATGACTATGCTATAAATATAACTATGACTATGACTATACTATTACTATGACTATTACTATGACTATGACTATGACTATGGCTATAACTATGACTATGACTGTGCTATGACTATGACAATGACTATAACTATGACTATGACTATGCTATGACTATAACTATGTCTATGACTACGACTATAACTATGACTATGACTATGACTATAACTATGACTTTGACTACGACTATGACTATGACTATGACTATGACTTTGCTATTACTATGACTATGACTATGACTATGACTATGACTATGACTATGACTATGACTATGCTATTACTATGACTATGACTATGACTATGACTATGACTATGACTATAACTATGACTTTGACTACGACTATGACTATGACTATGACTTTGCTATTACTATGACTATGACTATGACTATGACTATGACTATGAATATGACTATGACTATGACTATGAATATGACTATGACTATGACTATGACTATGACCATGTCATGACTATGACTATTATGACTATGACTATGACTGTGACTATGACTATGACTGTGAATGTGACTATAACTATTACTATGACTATGACTATGACTATGTCTATGACTATGTCTATGACTTTGTCTATGACTATGTCTATGACTATGACTATGACTATGACTATGACTATGACCATGTCATGACTATGACTATTATGACTATGACTATGACTGTGACTATGACTATGACTGTGAATGTGACTATAACTATTACTATTACTATGACTATGACTATGACTATGTCTATGACTATGTCTATGACTTTGTCTATGACTATGTCTATGACTATGACTATGACTATGACTATGACTATGACCATGTCATGACTATGACTATTATGACTATGACTATGACTGTGACTATGACTATGACTGTGAATGTGACTATAACTATTACTATTACTATGACTATGACTATGACTATGTCTATGACTATGTCTATGACTTTGTCTATGACTATGTCTATGACTATGACTATGACTATGACTATGACTATGACCATGTCATGACTATGACTATTATGACTATGACTATGACTGTGACTATGACTATGACTGTGAATGTGACTATAACTATTACTATGACTATGACTATGACTATGTCTATGACTATGTCTATGACTTTGTCTATGACTATGTCTATGACTATGACTATGACTATGACTATGACTATGACCATGTCATGACTATGACTATTATGACTATGACTATGACTGTGACTATGACTATGACTGTGAATGTGACTATAACTATTACTATGACTATGACTATGACTATGTCTATGACTATGTCTATGACTTTGTCTATGACTATGTCTATGACTATGACTATGACTATGACTATGACTATGACTGTGAATGTGACTACGACTATGACTATGACTATGACTATGACTTTGACTATGACTATGACATTTAAGTACAAACTGCAAAAAATAACATAAATATACCTTATGAATAATCGATTTTCCATAGGAGATCCTTTAAGGCTATAAGCCATGGCATAGTTGTCTGCCTCTGAGTTCGATGGAAATATTGCCTGGGATAATTCGGCTGTAAATTTGTACATTTCGCAAGGTATCGGACAGTCATATTCCATTTTCAAGTCAAACCTCTCTAAAAAGATAAAAAAGTTAAAAATTGAGAAAACATATAGATTACTATTGGTCAACATACATTTGAAATTTGCTTATTAAGCATAATGTTTGAGCGTTTGGTGACGTCACAAAACATTGCGTGACATGCAAAAATTAGCGGATTTAACTGCACCTTTTTTGAAGTTCAAAGATTAGTTGACGAGCATTGTTATGCGAGGTGGTCAAACGGTCAAACATTGAGCTTGGCAAATTTTAAATGTTTTCACAAACAGCGTTTGATCGTTTGGGAAGAGCTTATAAACCTGACACTATGCTACCTTCCTTGAGTTGTGCAGAACTTTAGAATAACGATGCAAAGCGGTAACATTTTGAAACAAACTTTACTTTCTATTTCTAATTGATTGGAGTGCAATAAGCGGGGGATTGGAGCAAAGTTAAAGAAACTCTAGACAAACGCTTCTTCTAAAAATCTGAAAAAACCTAAAGAACTATCGGTAACAACGTCCACATCAAAAGGCCAGTTTTGTGTAGACAGAAAGAGCTCGTTAACTCACTTAGACTCTTTAATTAATTCTATTGACTTTCCTGCTGTAGCCGGCAACCTGATTGGTATTTAAAACACAATGCCAATTCAGCTTCTCTTTCTGATTGGTGCATTTCGATCCGCATCTGGGTATAAATTTCGCTTTTTACAAGTCATTCTGTCTGTTTCTGACGATTATACTCTGAGGAGTGTCAGACGAAAAAACTTTTTAGTATGCCTGAAAATGTTTCTGCTGTTCATCGCAATTTTGAAGTTCTGTAGCTACTAATCAAAAATTATTATTCTTAACTCTTCATCATAGATATGAAAGGCTGAAACAAATTTGAAAATACTTAAGTAGTGGTTCCGAATAACTAGAAGAGCAAAACCATTGTTTTATTTAGGAATCTGTCCACATAAAAAACCAAAAAGCTGATTTTGTGCAGACAGAAAGGGTTCGTTTTTTCACTTGGTCTCTTGAGCTATATATTCTATGGTCATCTAGTTGTATCCCGTGAGCTAATCGGTGTTAAAAACATAGTGCTAACCCAGCTTCTGTTTGAGGCATTTCGCTCCGCACCTGGGTTTATATTCCAACGTTGCAACAGACAGTTCTTTAGCTTTTCGAGAATTCCAGAAGAAGCGTTTGTCTAGAGTTTCTTTAACTTATACCTCATTCACACTGCAAGTTAAACCAGTTTAAATTAAACCAGTTTAACAAATGTTGTGTTCTCATTGGTCAATCCAGGGATTCGAATCGATTTGATTGGTGGAAATTTACCCCGGTGTAAACAAAGCTGGTTTAACTGTGTCAGTGTGAAACCAGTATTAGTTCCAACCACCCCGCTTGTTGCACCCCCCAGCAATTAGGCATGGAAAATAAAGTATGTTTCAAAATTTTACCGCTTCAGAGAAAAGTAGATGAACTCACCCCAGCTTTCCCAAGTACAGTTGTTCAGTTGAAACAGGTCACAAACGGGATATGCACCTTGAAAAATAGAACGAATACAATAATTGAATATGTATTTTCCGTAACAGCACTTTTTATGGGATTCAAACTTGGACTGCATGATCAGAGGTTCAACGACATTTCCAATAAACTAAAGAGCTCAATGAAATCATCGAGTAAATCACTAAGTCATACAGCCCAAGGCTCTCCTCTGGTTTGACTTTTTGTTACGGCTATGTTTAGCCTGCTTCAGTACTATATACATACAGTTGACATCCGCTATCTCGACTGCCCGCTATCTCGAACATTTGCTATCTCGAACGATTTTCCCTTTCCCCTCGTTTTGGTATAAGGGTTTGTATAGAAAAATCACCCGCTATCTCGAACCCCGTTATCTCGAACATTTGCTGTCTCGAACCATTTTCGATTTCCCATGGCGGAAAACCTGCTCTTTATCTCGAACTTTGCCAAATTTTCTGCTGAACTGGATAAAGAGACAGGCTGAAAATATGTATAAGTTCGCCTAGCGGAGCGGGAATGGCAGCAGCTAAGTGATATGCTCGCATGTATATAATAGATGAAGCTGTTCTCTTTCGAGATGTGCTGCATCGCCATTATCTCAATTTCACCAACAGTAGGGATGAAAGCAAATGAGCTTTCACTCCTATGTAAAAAATATCTGACTTGTTTGACGAAATTTAGGATCAGTAACCCTGCATGTTAGTAGGGCTTCCTTTTCTGACTTAAAAACTATAATTGTTTATATTTATATGGGGCATCCGTTATTTCGAACATTCGCTATCTCAAACAAATTCCAGCTTCCCTTGAGAGTTCGAGATAGCGGATGTCAACTGTATACATATACACATATAAATTTGTCATGAATTGCAATTAACAAGTGGCTTAACCGATCATTAATGAAGACGTATTGGCATCTGAAAAGTGAAACAGAAAAAAGCATCAATTTACCTGGCATAAATGCATCAATGCAGCCGCATTCTTCAACGACATGTGTTGTCAAACTGTCCAACCAACAAAGATGCTGAGAATATGTTTCAAAATGTTTCAATTTCTTGCTCCCACACTCTGTTTTGTAAGGATAAGGCAAATTTTTTATCTGAAAAAAGTAAGCAGAATATTAACTAATCACCCTTTATTGGATATTTCACATAAATGATTAAAAACTGTCATTGATACACAGACACCTCACAAAAGGTTCTCATGGCTAAAAACGCACGGTACTCACACGGTTACTCAAACGCACGGTTACATATGGCTAGAAGACGCACAGTATACCATCCAAATTGCATTTATTTTTGTCAATGGGAATCGTTTAATTCGTTTACAACAAACGACTATTCTCTGCAACCGCTACGAGAGCTCTTCTTAACCAGTCGATTCCACCACATTACTGATGATATCCCTCAACATAACTCTGCATTTACCAAATTACTGCAAGATAGCCCTCGACATTCCTGAACATCCTCCACATTACTGAAGATATCCCCCTACGTTACTGATGATAGCCCTCTACATTATTTCAAGATGTTTCTCCACATAACTCGCCACCCTCCACATTACTGACGATATCCTTTCACAATACTGATGATATCCCTCAACATTACTTCAAGATGTCCCTCCACATTACCCTGCATCCTCCACATTACTGATAATATCTCTCACGCTACTGATGATAGCCTTCAACGTTACTTTAAGATAGCCGTCCACATCACCCACTATGACTATGACTATGACTATGACTACGACTATGAATATGACTATGACTTTGCTAGAACTATGACTATGACTATGACTATGACTATGACTATGACTATGACTATGACTATGAATATGACTATGCTATAAATATAACTATGACTATGACTATACTATTACTATGACTATTACTATGACTATGACTATGACTATGGCTATAACTATGACTATGACTGTGCTATGACTATGACAATGACTATAACTATGACTATGACTATGCTATGACTATAACTATGTCTATGACTACGACTATAACTATGACTATGACTATGACTATAACTATGACTTTGACTACGACTATGACTATGACTATGACTATGACTTTGCTATTACTATGACTATGACTATGACTATGACTATGACTATGACTATGACTATGACTATGCTATTACTATGACTATGACTATGACTATGACTATGACTATGACTATAACTATGACTTTGACTACGACTATGACTATGACTATGACTTTGCTATTACTATGACTATGACTATGACTATGACTATGACTATGAATATGACTATGACTATGACTATGAATATGACTATGACTATGACTATGACTATGACCATGTCATGACTATGACTATTATGACTATGACTATGACTGTGACTATGACTATGACTGTGAATGTGACTATAACTATTACTATGACTATGACTATGACTATGTCTATGACTATGTCTATGACTTTGTCTATGACTATGTCTATGACTATGACTATGACTATGACTATGACTATGACCATGTCATGACTATGACTATTATGACTATGACTATGACTGTGACTATGACTATGACTGTGAATGTGACTATAACTATTACTATTACTATGACTATGACTATGACTATGTCTATGACTATGTCTATGACTTTGTCTATGACTATGTCTATGACTATGACTATGACTATGACTATGACTATGACCATGTCATGACTATGACTATTATGACTATGACTATGACTGTGACTATGACTATGACTGTGAATGTGACTATAACTATTACTATTACTATGACTATGACTATGACTATGTCTATGACTATGTCTATGACTTTGTCTATGACTATGTCTATGACTATGACTATGACTATGACTATGACTATGACCATGTCATGACTATGACTATTATGACTATGACTATGACTGTGACTATGACTATGACTGTGAATGTGACTATAACTATTACTATGACTATGACTATGACTATGTCTATGACTATGTCTATGACTTTGTCTATGACTATGTCTATGACTATGACTATGACTATGACTATGACTATGACCATGTCATGACTATGACTATTATGACTATGACTATGACTGTGACTATGACTATGACTGTGAATGTGACTATAACTATTACTATGACTATGACTATGACTATGTCTATGACTATGTCTATGACTTTGTCTATGACTATGTCTATGACTATGACTATGACTATGACTATGACTATGACTGTGAATGTGACTACGACTATGACTATGACTATGACTATGACTTTGACTATGACTATGACATTTAAGTACAAACTGCAAAAAATAACATAAATATACCTTATGAATAATCGATTTTCCATAGGAGATCCTTTAAGGCTATAAGCCATGGCATAGTTGTCTGCCTCTGAGTTCGATGGAAATATTGCCTGGGATAATTCGGCTGTAAATTTGTACATTTCGCAAGGTATCGGACAGTCATATTCCATTTTCAAGTCAAACCTCTCTAAAAGATAAAAAGTTAAAATTGAGAAAACATATAGATTACTATTGGTCAACATACATTTGAAATTTGCTTATTAAGCATAATGTTTGAGCGTTTGGTGACGTCACAAAACATTGCGTGACATGCAAAAATTAGCGGATTTAACTGCACCTTTTTGAAGTTCAAAGATTAGTTGACGAGCATTGTTATGCGAGGTGGTCAAACGGTCAAACATTGAGCTTGGCAAATTTTAAATGTTCTGTGTAGAAAGAAAGAGCTCGTTTTCTCACTCGGACTCTTCAATTAATCCCTATTGTTCTTCCCGCTGAAAGCTGGTTGGTGTTTAAAACACAATGCCAATTTCAGCTTCTCTTTCTGATTGGTGCATTTCGAGGCGCGTCTGGGTATAAATTCCGCCTTGGTTTATTGTTTCGGTCTGTTTCTGACGATTATACTTTGAGGAATGTCAGACGAAAAAATGCTTTTTAGTATGGCCGAAAATAATTTCGCTGTTCTTCGCAATTTTGAAGTTTACAGTTGACATCCGCTATCTCGACTGACCGCTATCTCGAACATTCGCTATCTCGAATGATTTTCCATTTCCCCTCGTTATGGTATAAGGGTTTGTATAGAAAAATCATCTGCTACCTCGAAATCCGTTATCTCGAACATTCGCTGTCTCGAACCATTTTCGATTTCCCATGGAGGAAAACCTGCTCTTTATCTCGAACTTTTCCAAATTTTCTGCTGAACTGGATAAAGAGACAGGCTGAAAATATATAAAAGTTCGCCTAGCGGAGCGGGAATGGCAGCAGCTAAGTGATATGCTGCCTATGTATACAATAGATGAAGCTGTTCTCTTTCGAGATGTGCTGCATTCCCATTATCTCAATTTCACCAATACTAGGGATGTAAGCAGATGAGCTTTGACTCCTATGTAAAAAATACCAGACTTGTTTGATGAAATTTGGGATCAGTAACCCTGCATTTTAATAGGGGTTCCTTTTCTGACTTAAAAACTATAATTTTTTATATTTATATGGGGCATCCGTTATTTCGTTCGCTATCTCGAGCAAATTCCAGTTTCCCTTGACAGTTCGAGATAGCGGATGTCAACTGTATACAATCATTAATGAAGACGTATTGGCATCTGAAAAGTGAAACAGAAAAAGCATCAATTTACCTGGCATAAATGCATCAATGCAGCCGCATTCTTCAACGACATGTGTTGTCAAACTGTCCAACCAACAAAGATGCTGAGAATATGTTTCAAAATGTTTCAATTTCTTGCTCCCACACTCTGTTTTGTAAGGATAAGGCAAATTTTTTATCTGAAAAAAGTAAGCAGAATATTAACTAATCACCCTTTATTGGATATTTCACATAAATGATTAAAAACTGTCATTGATACACAGACACCTCACAAAAGGTTCTCATGGCTAAAAACGCACGGTACTCACACGGTTACTCAAACGCACGGTTACATATGGCTAGAAGACGCACAGTATACCATCCAAATTGCATTTATTTTTGTCAATGGGAATCGTTTAATTCGTTTACAACAAACGACTATTCTCTGCAACCGCTACGAGAGCTCTTCTTAACCAGTCGATTCCACCACATTACTGATGATATCCCTCAACATAACTCTGCATTTACCAAATTACTGCAAGATAGCCCTCGACATTCCTGAACATCCTCCACATTACTGAAGATATCCCCCTACGTTACTGATGATAGCCCTCTACATTATTTCAAGATGTTTCTCCACATAACTCGCCACCCTCCACATTACTGACGATATCCTTTCACAATACTGATGATATCCCTCAACATTACTTCAAGATGTCCCTCCACATTACCCTGCATCCTCCACATTACTGATAATATCTCTCCACGCTACTGATGATAGCCTTCAACGTTACTTTAAGATAGCCGTCCACATCACCCCGCATCTCCCACATTGTTGCAAGATAGCCCTCAGCATTACTGAACATCCTCCACATTACTGCAAGATAGCCCTCCGCGTTACTGATGAAAGCCCTTCACATTACTGAAAGATAGCCCTCCACGTTACTGATGATAGCCCTCCACATTACTGAAAGATAGCTCTCCACGTTACTGATGATAGCCCTCCACATTACTGCAAGATAGCTCTCCTCCGCGTTACTGATGAAAGCCCTTCACATTACTTAAGATATCCCGCCAAATAACTTAGGATTTTTGAAATGGAAACAATGAGAGGCTGAAAAGATCCCTGAAAATTGGCAATTTTGCCACAATATGAAGTCGAGACACTAACATATTACTCTACATCCAGTACAGCATGCCTTCGGTTCAGTTCAAATCTTAATCTTAAAATTCAAACTTCATACCTTTCTTTTAGAAACAGTCACATAAGTATGAAATCCAGGCGATAGAAGTATGCCAGGGGTTTTCACTGGTGTTTCATCTTGTCCGTGTAAAATCAATTTGATTCCTGCATCCGACGTTCCGCCATAATCATACTGCTCTGCATTCAGTATTAGCGAAACGGCACCATTTTCGCCCGTTTTATTTACCGTAATTATAGGCGCAAGTTTGCCAGAATTCAAAGTATAACATCTCGTTGTACCAGTGCCATCCCAGTATTCTAAGGCCCCAGTTACACTATGACGGCGTCCCTCATCGCGCCTTGAATTTTGTATCGGATTGGGCTTTCAGTTACACTATGACGACCCAAACTGGTATATGACGCTCCGCAAATCGTCTTGAAAATCATGGCGCTCTGGAGGTGATACGAAAATCAAGACGCAACGGCACAGTGTAATCAGACCAATCCGATATATGACGCTCTGAAACCTTGTTTTCCTATTGTTTCACAAAAGAAATGCGAAGCAAATCTGCGAAGGAGCTGTCGTGGCGTCTCAATGTAACTGCAGTTATCGCCACAGAAATCATGGCGCTGCGCTCGTTTAACTGCTTGGCAAAATCTTACGACGGCACGAAAATCAAAACGCAATGATACCATGCCGGCATAGTGCAACTGGGAATGTGTACCGTTGCCTCTTATGATTTTGCGATGTTGGAAAGTGAATTACGGCCTTTTTCAAAGGATTCCTTCACTTTTCAATGAATTTTCACATTTTGCAAAATTTTGGCCCTGACCCCCCAAAGCCCCCCAGAATATAAAGTCATTCCTCCTATTTACAATAAACATCACTTGAGCCTTTTGAGTCTTTCCATTCTTTAGAAAAACACAATTTTAGTTTTCTGCTCTTGCTCAGACAATCCTCGTCAAAAATATTGGGGACAGTATATTATAAGTATGTTTTACCTTAAAACCCCGTCCCTTTACAACATATTTGGGTAATAAGACCCCCCTCCCCCCCGACTCAATGTTGGGACCACTGTCAACATCGATTTCACCAACATTGAGTCGGGGAGGGGTATGCGTCTTTAGAGCGAGAATTTTACAAAAGTTCGAAGTGTCCCAGCCTTTTGGCGAGGATTGTCTGAATTTTGAGTAATCACAGCAAAACAGAAGGTCAGAAATTCTGTTATAAACAGTAACGGGAGGGTTGTAAATTTACATAAAACAGTCTGCATTATGTTGTCTCGAGACGAATCTAACTATAAACTGAAAACTTTTCATCAAAGCTCATAAACTGACTCCACTGTTTAGCAGTGAATTATTACGAAATTCAGAAAATACAGTTCTCCCCACAGTTCTCCATCTTCAAATGTAAATATCTCCTCGTTGCTTGAAAGAATGCGCTTGAAACTTTGCAATTCTGTATTATTTCATGTCTACTTTAAGATTTTTAACATATTTCTACTGCCAATGCATGGCAAAGTAGATTTCTCACAGTTCTCCACCTGTTTTTATAGGTTTTCATCAGCTGTATTGTTTACTTACTACAGAGAGTGGAGAACTGTCAGAAAACGAACTCAGAAGGAATGACAAAAAGGGAAAATTATTTTATAACATGAAATGCCGCCAGAAATGTATTGTCGGATAGCGAGAAGTTTGGGAAAAATATTTGGACTTGAGTGATTCCACTTTTAAGTGGTAGACAATGATGGAGAACGAGAACTGTCAGTTTCTTAGATGTCAAGCTCTCTCCTCCGCAGCGGCAGACGCATCGCTTGAATTGTGGTCTACAGAACGGTTCTAAAGATGCATTTCAATGATAAAGGTATTGCTTCTGCAGCTGAAAAATGTGTACCGTTGCCTCTTATGATTTTGCGATGTTGGAAAGTGAATTACGGCCTTTTTCAAAGGATTCCTTCACTTTTCAATGAATTTTCACATTTTGCAAAATTTTGGCCCTGACCCCCCAAAGCCCCCCAAAATATAAAGTCATTCCGCCTATTTACAATAAACATCACTTGGGCTTTGAGTTTCCTTCTTGAGAAACAAATTTTGATTCCGCTTTGCGAATGTCTGAATTTTGAGTAATCACAGCAAAACAGAAGGTCAGAAATTCTGTTATAAACAGTAACGGGAGGGTTGTAAATTTACATAAAACAGTCTGCATTATGTTGTCTCGAGACGAATCTAACTATAAACGGAAAACTTTTCATCAAAGCTCATAAACTGACTCCACTGTTTAGCAGTGAATTATTACGAAATTCAGAAAATGAAACGAATTATGCAGGCATGATGTACTTGCTTTCAAGTGTTGTTGATCTTCACAACAGAGAACGGAAGAATGCTAAAGTAAGCATAATTGGCATTGTTATTTGATGGACTGCGAAATTGAATAAGGAGCAACCAAGCGGGATGCCAAGTTCTACAGTTCTCCACACAGTTCTCCCCACAGTTCTCCATCTTCAAATGTAAATATCTCCTCGTTGCTTGAAAGACTGCACTTGTAACTTTGTAATTCTGTATTATTTCATGTCTACTTGAAGATTTTCAACAGAGTTCGACTGCCAATGCATGGCAAAGTATATTTCTCACAGTTCTCCACCTGTTTTTAAAGATAGGTTTTCACCAGCTGTATTGTTTACTTACTACAGAGAGTGGAGAACTGTCAGAAAACGAACTCAGAAGGAATGACAAAAGGAAAATTATTTTATAACATGAAATACCCCAGAAATGTATTGTCGGATAACGAGAAGTATGGGGAAATTATTTGTACTTGAGTTATTCCACTTTTATGCGGTAGAAAATGATGGAGAACTGTCAGTTTCTTAGATGTCAAGCTCTCTCCTCCGCAGCGGCAGACGCATCGCTTGAATTGTGGTCTACAGAACGGTTCTAAAGATGCATTTCAATGATAAAGGTATTGCTTCTGCAGCTGAAAATGTGTACCGTTGCCTCTTATGATTTTGCGATGTTGGAAAGTGAATTACGGCCTTTTCAAAGATTCCTTCACTTTTCAATGAATTTTCACTTAAATTTGCCCGCCCCAACCCCAAAATTAAGTTTCCCTATTTACATAACATCATTGGCTTTGAGTCTTCTCTGAGAAACAAATTTGATTCGCTTTGCGAATGTCTGAATTTTGAGTAATCACAGCAAAACAGAAGGTCAGAAATTCTGTTATAAACAGTAACGGGAGGGTTGTAAATTTACATAAAACAGTCTGCATTATGTTGTCTCGAGACGAATCTAACTATAAACGGAAAACTTTTCATCAAAGCTCATAAACTGACTCCACTGTTTAGCAGTGAATTATTACGAAATTCAGAAAATGAAACGAATTATGCAGGCATGATGTACTTGCTTTCAAGTGTTGTTGATCTTCACAACAGAGAACGGAAGAATGCTAAAGTAAGCATAATTGGCATTGTTATTTGATGGACTGCGAAATTGAATAAGGAGCAACCAAGCGGGATGCCAAGTTCTACAGTTCTCCACAGTTCTCCCCACAGTTCTCCATCTTCAAATGTAAATATCTCCTCGTTGCTTGAAAGACTGCACTTGTAACTTTGTAATTCTGTATTATTTCATGTCTACTTGAAGATTTTCAACAGAGTTCGACTGCCAATGCATGGCAAAGTATATTTCTCACAGTTCTCCACCTGTTTTTAAAGATAGGTTTTCACCAGCTGTATTGTTTACTTACTACAGAGAGTGGAGAACTGTCAGAAAACGAACTCAGAAGGAATGACAAAAAGGGAAAATTATTTTATAACATGAAATACCCCCAGAAATGTATTGTCGGATAACGAGAAGTATGGGGAAATTATTTGTACTTGAGTTATTCCACTTTTATGCGGTAGAAAATGATGGAGAACTGTCAGTTTCTTAGATGTCAAGCTCTCTCCTCCGCAGCGGCAGACGCATCGCTTGAATTGTGGTCTACAGAACGGTTCTAAAGATGCATTTCAATGATAAAGGTATTGCTTCTGCAGCTGAAAATGTGTACCGTTGCCTCTTATTTTGAAATGCTTTAAGTCTTTTAATTTTTTAAATTTGCCCCCCAACCCCAAAAATCCTTAAATGGTTTTTCTTAAAAATTTTCTATTTAAAAAGAATTAAAGGGTAATTAAATTAAAAGAAATTTAAAACTTATTAATAAAAAATGTTTATTTAAGAAAAAATGTTTTGAATAAGACAGGCATTCTCCTCTAAAACTTAATATTATTTTTATTTATCAGAATTTCCTTTTAAGTTTCTTTTGAAAAAAGAAAAGAAATATTTTATGATTCCGGAAATGAATTCGGCTTTTCAAAGGATTCTATTTTAATGAATTTTCACTTTTGCAAAATTTTGGCCCTGACCCCCAAAGCCCCCAAAATATAAAGTCATTCCGCCATTCAAAAACCATTGGGCTTTGATTTTCTTCTTAGAAAACAAATTTTAGTTCCTGTTGCTCAGACTGTCTGAATTTTGAGTAATCACAGCAAAACAGAAGGTCAGAAATTCTGTTATAAACAGTAACGGGAGGGTTGTAAATTTACATAAAACAGTCTGCATTATGTTGTCTCGAGACGAATCTAACTATAAACGGAAAACTTTTCATCAAAGCTCATAAACTGACTCCACTGTTTAGCAGTGAATTATTACGAAATTCAGAAAATGAAACGAATTATGCAGGCATGATGTACTTGCTTTCAAGTGTTGTTGATCTTCACAACAGAGAACGGAAGAATGCTAAAGTAAGCATAATTGGCATTGTTATTTGATGGACTGCGAAATTGAATAAGGAGCAACCAAGCGGGATGCCAAGTTCTACAGTTCTCCACAGTTCTCCCCACAGTTCTCCATCTTCAAATGTAAATATCTCCTCGTTGCTTGAAAGACTGCACTTGTAACTTTGTAATTCTGTATTATTTCATGTCTACTTGAAGATTTTCAACAGAGTTCGACTGCCAATGCATGGCAAAGTATATTTCTCACAGTTCTCCACCTGTTTTTAAAGATAGGTTTTCACCAGCTGTATTGTTTACTTACTACAGAGAGTGGAGAATACAATCCTCGTCAAAAATATTGGGGACAGTATGTTATAAGTATGTTTTACCTTAAAAACCCCGTCCCATTACAACATATTTGGGTAATAAGACCCCCCTCCCCCCCCCCCGACTCAATGTTGGGACCACTGTCAACATCGATTTCACCAACTTTGAGTCGGGGGGAGGGGGGTATGCGTCTTTAGAGCGAGAATTTTACAAAAGTTCGAAGTGTCCCAGCCTTTTTGGCGAGGATTGTAGTTTAGCCTGCAAAAGACCTATGGCAAGTTTCCCTCTTCCAAAACAGTAATAGCAACAACAACAACCCAAAAGCTGTTTGCTCAAACTAACCGCTCAAACAGCTTACGTCATTAAAGTGGTAGCGATAACTAAGGGCTAAAGTGATGTCTTCTCTTGCAACTGCGATGGATGATTGCAATAGAGATAGCACACGGTTTATCTAGGTTTCAACAAGGCTTATTATATTCCTCCCACTCTTTCGGCAATAGCTACAACTACAACAACAAAATTGTTGTTTCTTTAGAGTGGGACTCATAATCTTTTAATCAAAGAATCGTGCCGATATGCCAACTTTTTCAGAATACAGAACAGCCCGTAGTTGGAGCGGGGTGGTGGTGTGTGGAGGAGCGTAGACTAAGACGAATGTAATAAGTCTAGGTTTCAACGTGTTTCTAAGGGACATGTTCCCATCACTGATTGAAATAGCTTCCAACGCTTTTTCCCGTAATGGTGTGCTACAGAGTGATGGTTGAGAAACGTGTGAAAAACAACGCCCTCTTTTTAAACGCCGTCTGTAATAAATAACAAATAAATTATAGCCCGAGGCGTTTAATCGAGTACATACGGTACATAAACTGGCAAAGTACTAGGGAAACAAGGGCTGGGGGAAGATGAACCTGAAATGTGGAGGGACGTGCCCCTGAGTTTTACAAACCAACTCACCTTTAAAGACATTGTTTGACATCAAGTTTTTTTATTATTTTAGTTTGCATTTAGGTACCCAATGGCAAGAAAATTATATTCTATACCCACCTTCAAGTTGTTTTAGGTATAAAGTAGACCTATTTGCAGGGAATTTTGGAAGAAAACCCTACCCATATGAGGTGAAGGTACCTATCAGCCTAAATTAGGGATTACCCCTCTCCCGGGGTACTAGGGACATTATATTCCTTCTAGAATGTGAACACAGTTGATTATGGGGAAATCTGAAGTTATACTTAGGCCCAAATTTGTCGACTGAGAAGTAAAAGGTTTTTACTGCACATACAGTGGTCATTATAATAATAGAGAGACACTTGCATGTTAGTAAAGCTCAAGACTACTCAAGGAAATTTTTGATACATGCGTAACGTACAATTTATGTGATTTCCGACCTCAAATGAATGGAACCGGCTTTCTAATTATTGATTATTTGCAGTGATAAAAGCATTCAACATTGAAAAGTTCCTTAATGATTTTCTCTTTAGTAGTACTGTATAAGTTCTTTAAATTTTAGGGCCTTCTACATGTAGGTTCCTTATAAAGTGGTTTCTTGTAAAAAAAAGCGTGTAGCTGAGAGACAATCGTGAAGCTAGAAAAGGCTAAGATGTAGGTGCAAGATACAGCACAAAACAATAAGGTGAAAGGAGAGGAAAGTTGAAGGCTTGCGGAGTCTCGCTGTAGGCTTTCAAAGCAAGCTGATTTAAAGTATCGTATGTAAATAACAATATAACAGTGACCATTTGAACTAACTGAAATATTTTGAGCATGTATCTGGACTAAAAATAAATCTTCATTAATATATTACCTCTGTAATTGTACTTGTCAGGGAATCTAGGCATCAATCAGCATCTAACAATCTTGATGAATTCTGTGATAGTTACATCAGAACTAAAAAAGACAATTAATGTATACTAAGCAAGTAGCATGAGTGTCTTTTCTGGCATAACTGTACACTCCATTTTCATAAATAATTAATTCAACTATTCCGATTTTTAATCTTTTTTCAAAGTTTTGAGTTTTGATAAAAGACTAATCTGTCTTCGAAGGCAGCTGAAAATGTTCGGCGATTGTCTTTCGTAAAAATATATCAAATTTCTAAGGCATATGAATTGATTAATGAAATCATACGAAAATTCTTGCCCTAGACTGTTTAGTGATATAAGAAAGCGAACTGTATGAGTTCTAAAGCCAAGAAAATCCTGATTGTTAGGCAGTATTATTCTCGCTGTTGAAGTATCAAGAAGAGTACGTGAATTAATCTGTTAGTGAGTTTCAAGGAGTGTTTTGTTCACTTGTATTATAGTTTATCGTCTGGCGTTACTACTACGCACTTTATGCGTATTGAAAGTGATGAACACGCCCTGTGACGCTATTACAATTATACAATGTTGGATGCAAGATAAACATGAAGAAACATCTGCGCTATACTTGTAGAATGATGTCTTATTTCTATCAAATGTTAAAAATCCGTTTTATTTTGATTTGGTTGTCTCATTTAAAAATGCAAACTTTTCAATGTCATTGCCATACCAATACTAGATACAGCTGACGAAGAACTTGATGTTTTTTCTGGAAATTTATAAAAAACCAAAACGAGGGCCTTTTATGGAGGCTACATGTTCCCCTGTTCCCTGGAGAAAATCCTCTTGTTCCCTGGAGTTTTGTAGGATTATTTTTCAGATTAATAGTCAAGCGGATTGATAGAGAGTATTTTACCCCTGATTCCTGTTTCCGGTGTTCCTTTTTAGTTTATGGCACGTTTCCTTGTTCTCTGGATACATTTCACATCTTACCATGCTCCCTAGAACCCCTAAATGACCCCCCGAAATAAACAATCCTGGTTTGGACCGGTCCTCGGGTGTGTTGGGATTGTGATCTCTCATAAAAACCAAAGTCATTGCAACTCCGTAATTTGAATTCATGGACGAATTATAAGCGACGTATAGATGGTGGCATACAAGATGTTGCTGATGCTGAAGACGGCCACGCGGGCGATTTTGCGACGATACGGAACAATGTGAAAGGACGCAATGACAACCTTATTTCTTATGGGCTTCTAATGAAATAGGATAACATTGGAATTTGCTAAAAACTCCTGGTTTGAGTTCACATATAAAGATAAAAGATTGAGAGATATCTTTCCGTCATTTCCGTCATTTCCGTCATTAGTCATTTTTTGGATGTTCTCTCTACCAGACCTTAATGCCCTAACCAAACGATCAAACATTGTTGATTATACATACATTTGATGTTTGCCTTACAAACAATGTTCGACCCTTTGATCATGTTGCAAAGCATTGCTTGTCAAACATTTTGGTTTGCATCAAGCAAAAATTTTTTTGAGCAATTTCAAAAACCATTGCGCAACAAATTTAGCTAGGCCCTGGCCAAACAATCAAACATTGTTGATCAAACATTTGATGCTTGATTGACAAGCAATGTTTGACCGTTTGATCACGTCGCAAAACAAAGCTTGACAAGCAGAACTGGAGAACTGCTAAGCAATGTTTTTGAAAAACTTCAAACATATTCTGCTTGCCGTAACGAAAGAAATGAATGTTTGACGAGAAATGTTTAGCGACGTGGCCATACGATCAAACATTTTGCTTAAAGAAACAAATTTCAAATGTCTGGCAAACAGTCATCGTTTGGCCAGGGTCTTAGTAAAGAAGTTTCATACCTCTATCATCAAGGAACATTCAATGTTGAAACATATTTCCAATTTCCATCTGGGTGATTTCTGAAGATGACTCTGACACCTGTTGCTTGCTTTCTGCGTTATGGAAATTAAAAGATACAATTAGTTAAAAAGCAACAAAGAAAACAGGGAAAATTGGCTGTACAAGTTATTAGTTCTTGCGTTTTTGCCACTTGGTTAAAATGTTAGTTTTTAACAATCCATCTTAGGCCTGTCTTGCTGCCCAGTTCGTTTTCCTCAAGGCTCTAGATTCTTGAATTTTGAGTCGATTAAAGATCGTCTAGCTTGGTTTGAAATGACGTTGGGATTAGATGAGGCTGATTTACTTATGCATTCAAAGTTTACTAATTAGCCAATTAAAACATGCCCTTATTAAAGAAACTAAAAAAACATACACAATCTCATTAAGAAAGATTTCCAGCCGTAAAGAGGTCGCCGGTTTAGTCGAATCAACATATCAGAATTAAATCAAATTTACTCCCAGAAATCTGGATTCTGTTTTAAGCAAATTAATTTCAGAAATTATAATGCTTGTAATTAGAGGTTAAAACAGTGCCGACCAGTTTACAAATTTGGATTTATGATTTCTAAACGATGAATGATAAATATTAAGTTGATAAACAATTAGAGAAGGGCTGATATGCTAGAAGTGAATTGAACAAACCAAACCTGAGTTATGAAAGAAAGCAAAAAATAAATGCATATCTACATATATAAAGAAACAAACAGATAAAAGAGAGCAAATAAATAAATGAAAAGCTAGATACACTCTTTTTTTTATAAGAAACTAAGATTTTTGGTCAGTACTCAAAGTTTCTTAGTTTTGGGACAAATTTGGTACTGAAAGTTTCTTAGCAGTTTCTTAGAATCAAAATTTTTAAGTGCCAAAACGGGCTATTGACACTTAAATTCTACAAATAGAAGAAGCAATACAATTCACGTTTACATCAGCTGTTTTTTCTGTAAAAATAGACACTTATGGTGCAACAGAAGTTTGTTTTCGATGCTTTATTTCTAATTCTAAAGATTCTTGAGACCTACGAGTTTCTTACCATTTCTGGTCGAGTACTGAAAGTTTCTTAACCAATATTGATCTCAGTACTGAGTTTCTTATAAATGGGTTTCTTATAAAAAAAATGAGTGTAAACGAATGAATGAATGAAGAATAAATGATTAAATAAATGAATGAATGAATGAATAAATGAATGAATAAATGAATAAACAAATACGTATAAAGTAATAAGTATACCCAATTTATGGCAACATTTATAAAAATATGTATGGTGCTGTAGAAGGCCGAACATAGCCGAAACACAAAACAAATCAAAACGGGAGGAGAGCCTTGGGCTGTATAACTTGGAGAGTTACTCGGCAATTTCATTGAGCTCTATAGCTCAGTGTCGTTGGATCTCTTACCATGCAAAATAAATAAAGAAAGGAAAAATAATTAAATAAATTAATAAAAACAGAGATAAATAAACTGGGAAATAAGTGAATTAGTTAGGTATATAGAGATAAGAAAAAATTGATAAGTAGCTAACTAAAAAAGAGTTTAGTAAAGCGAAGAGTACAGAAAAAAATCAAATTTAAAAATCTACATCTCTATTGCTGATCGATAAAGTTTAACTGCGCTTAACTCTTAATTAACTGCACTTTTACAATGCAAAAAGGTAGTGGCATCCCGGGGGTACATGACTTTTGAATGGACGGGGATGTGCCGCCCAGACTTCGAAAACCCACCCACTTATAATGTAAACCTTTGCAGAAACATACCCTATTTTATGAGTAAAAATAATCGGAATACAAGAATAATAAGACTTTCTAGGCCTTATTATTGCGTGATGTTATACTACGAACCAAGGGCGCCGGAAGCAATGCAGGGCGGCGGGGGCAGAAGCAACAATTTTGGGGCAAAACAATAGGAAAATGAAAGAATTTGACAATTTTTCCGAGGGCAGGGGGGCAGAACATCTCTGACGCGATTTTTCCACTTTTCGACTTTTCTTCAATTTTCAACTTTCGACTTTTCTTCAATTTGCTACCCACTTTTATGGGGTTTTGGTTAAAATCATACCCATGTTTAGAGAATTTCAGGGCCAAAACCCACCCATATGGGGGGCACATACCCGTACCCAAATTATACTAAGTGCCCCCCGGGAGTGGCGTAGCCGACGGTGGTTAACTTTTGGACCTACTACTAAGGGCTGTTTTTGAAAAGGGGATATCAAATTTGCAAAAACAGAGAACGCTCTAAACGTATTCCTTTTTGTTCACTTTACACATGAGAGTATCGAAAATCTGAAAGACCAAAAAGTATACGCGGGAATAACGAACTATCTTTCTACACAGAACTTTTAGTTTCATGAATGGCTTGAAATTAAGCGAATGAAAATTTTAACATATATCTCGTAACAAAATGACAAGAAAATCTATCTTCATATGAATCAGCAGACAACAGCAGGATCGAAATTTCACTTTTAGCTTCAAGTCGCAATCTGATTGGTTGTCAGAAATGATAGAAGTTTACCAGCAAGATTTAGGCGCCAAAACTTTCTCGGTGCCAAACCAGCTGATATGAAGATTTTTTTCATTTATTTCAGGGGCAAAAGTCTCAAAGTTAATTGGATATTATCGCAAAAACTTCGAGCCTGTACCTTGCCAGAATACATGCACTGTGCAACTCTTCCACAAAATTTGAATTAGGCCTAACATTACCTAGTGAAAGCTACTAGTTTGTAAGTTGTCGTGAGTTTGTTCACAATACAATCCTCGTCAAAAATATTGGGGACAGTATGTTATAAGTATGTTTTACCTTAAAACCCCGTCCCATTACAACATATTTGGGTAATAAGACCCCCTCCCCGACTCAATGTTGGGACCACTGTCAACATCGATTTCACCAACATTGAGTCGGGGGAGGGGGTATGCGTCTTTAGAGCGAGAATTTTACAAAAGTTCGAAGTGTCCCAGCCTTTTGGCGAGGATTGTCTGAATTTTGAGTAATCACAGCAAAACAGAAGGTCAGAAATTCTGTTATAAACAGTAACGGGAGGGTTGTAAATTTACATAAAACAGTCTGCATTATGTTGTCTCGAGACGAATCTAACTATAAACTGAAAACTTTTCATCAAAGCTCATAAACTGACTCCACTGTTTAGCAGTGAATTATTACGAAATTCAGAAAATGAAACGAATTATGCAGGCATGATGTACTTGCTTTCAAGTGTTGTTGATCTTCACAACAGAGAACGGAAGAATGCTAAAGTAAGCATAATTGGCATTGTTATTTGATGGACTGCGAAATTGAATAAGGAGCAACCAAGCGGGATGCCAAGTTCTACAGTTCTCCACACAGTTCTCCCCACAGTTCTCCATCTTCAAATGTAAATATCTCCTCGTTGCTTGAAAGACTGCACTTGTAACTTTGTAATTCTGTATTATTTCATGTCTACTTTAAGATTTTCAACAGAGTTCGACTGCCAATGCATGGCAAAGTATATTTCTCACAGTTCTCCACCTGTTTTTAAAGATAGGTTTTCACCAGCTGTATTGTTTACTTACTACAGAGAGTGGAGAACTGTCAGAAAACGAACTCAGAAGGAATGACAAAAGGAAAATTATTTTATAACATGAAATACCCCAGAAATGTATTGTCGGATAGCGAGAAGTATGGGAAAATTATTTGGACTTGAGTTATTCCACTTTTATGCGGTAGAAAATGATGGAGAACTGTCAGTTTCTTAGATGTCAAGCTCTCTCCTCCGCAGCGGCAGACGCATCGCTTGAATTGTGGTCTACAGAACGGTTCTAAAGATGCATTTGAATGATAAAGGTATTGCTTCTGCAGCTGAAAAATGTGTACCGTTGCCTCTTATGATTTTGCGATGTTGGAAAGTGAATTACGGCCTTTTCAAAGGATTCCTTCACTTTTCAATGAATTTTCACATTTTGCAAAATTTTGGCCCTGACCCCCAAAGCCCCCAAAATATAAAGTCATTCCTCCTATTTACAATAAACATCACTTGAGCCTTTTGAGTCTTTCCATTCTTGAGAAAAACACAATTTTAGATTTCTGCTCTTGCTCAGACAATCCTCGTCAAAATATTGGGGACAGTATGTTATAAGTATGTTTTACCTTAAAACCCCGTCCCATTACAACATATTTGGGTAATAAGACCCCCTCCCCCGACTCAATGTTGGGACCACTGTCAACATCGATTTCACCAACATTGAGTCGGGGGAGGGGGTATGCGTCTTTAGAGCGAGAATTTTACAAAAGTTCGAAGTGTCCCAGCCTTTTGGCGAGGATTGTCTGAATTTTGAGTAATCACAGCAAAACAGAAGGTCAGAAATTCTGTTATAAACAGTAACGGGAGGGTTGTAAATTTACATAAAACAGTCTGCATTATGTTGTCTCGAGACGAATCTAACTATAAACTGAAAACTTTTCATCAAAGCTCATAAACTGACTCCACTGTTTAGCAGTGAATTATTACGAAATTCAGAAAATGAAACGAATTATGCAGGCATGATGTACTTGCTTTCAAGTGTTGTTGATCTTCACAACAGAGAACGGAAGAATGCTAAAGTAAGCATAATTGGCATTGTTATTTGATGGACTGCGAAATTGAATAAGGAGCAACCAAGCGGGATGCCAAGTTCTACAGTTCTCCACACAGTTCTCCCCACAGTTCTCCATCTTCAAATGTAAATATCTCCTCGTTGCTTGAAAGACTGCACTTGTAACTTTGTAATTCTGTATTATTTCATGTCTACTTTAAGATTTTCAACAGAGTTCGACTGCCAATGCATGGCAAAGTATATTTCTCACAGTTCTCCACCTGTTTTTAAAGATAGGTTTTCACCAGCTGTATTGTTTACTTACTACAGAGAGTGGAGAACTGTCAGAAAACGAACTCAGAAGGAATGACAAAAAGGGAAAATTATTTTATAACATGAAATACCCCCAGAAATGTATTGTCGGATAGCGAGAAGTATGGGAAAATTATTTGGACTTGAGTTATTCCACTTTTATGCGGTAGAAAATGATGGAGAACTGTCAGTTTCTTAGATGTCAAGCTCTCTCCTCCGCAGCGGCAGACGCATCGCTTGAATTGTGGTCTACAGAACGGTTCTAAAGATGCATTTGAATGATAAAGGTATTGCTTCTGCAGCTGAAAAATGTGTACCGTTGCCTCTTATGATTTTGCGATGTTGGAAAGTGAATTACGGCCTTTTTCAAAGGATTCCTTCACTTTTCAATGAATTTTCACATTTTGCAAAATTTTGGCCCTGACCCCCCAAAGCCCCCCAAAATATAAAGTCATTCCTCCTATTTACAATAAACATCACTTGAGCCTTTTGAGTCTTTCCATTCTTGAGAAAAACACAATTTTAGATTTCTGCTCTTGCTCAGACAATCCTCGTCAAAAATATTGGGGACAGTATGTTATAAGTATGTTTTACCTTAAAACCCCGTCCCATTACAACATATTTGGGTAATAAGACCCCCTCCCCGACTCAATGTTGGGACCACTGTCAACATCGATTTCACCAACATTGAGTCGGGGGAGGGGTATGCGTCTTTAGAGCGAGAATTTTACAAAAGTTCGAAGTGTCCCAGCCTTTTGGCGAGGATTGTCAGGCATGATGTACTTGCTTTCAAGTGTTGTTGATCTTCACAACAGAGAACGGAAGAATGCTAAAGTAAGCATAATTGGCATTGTTATTTGATGGACTGCGAAATTGAATAAGGAGCAACCAAGCGGGATGCCAAGTTCTACAGTTCTCCACACAGTTCTCCCCACAGTTCTCCATCTTCAAATGTAAATATCTCCTCGTTGCTTGAAAGACTGCACTTGTAACTTTGTAATTCTGTATTATTTCATGTCTACTTGAAGATTTTCAACAGAGTTCGACTGCCAATGCATGGCAAAGTATATTTCTCACAGTTCTCCACCTGTTTTTAAAGATAGGTTTTCACCAGCTGTATTGTTTACTTACTACAGAGAGTGGAGAACTGTCAGAAAACGAACTCAGAAGGAATGACAAAAAGGGAAAATTATTTTATAACATGAAATACCGCCAGAAATGTATTGTCGGATAACGAGAAGTATGGGGAAATTATTTGTACTTGAGTTATTCCACTTTTATGCGGTAGAAAATGATGGAGAACTGTCAGTTTCTTAGATGTCAAGCTCTCTCCTCCGCAGCGGCAGACGCATCG
Organism: Chrysaora quinquecirrha; assembly: GCA_014526335.1. Classification (NCBI taxonomy): domain Eukaryota; kingdom Metazoa; phylum Cnidaria; class Scyphozoa; order Semaeostomeae; family Pelagiidae; genus Chrysaora; species Chrysaora quinquecirrha. The sequence continues at coordinate 2,639,102 of JACTAT010000039.1, read as the reverse complement.
CTTGAATTGTGGTCTACAGAACGGTTCTAAAGATGCATTTCAATGATAAAGGTATTGCTTCTGCAGCTGAAAAATGTGTACCGTTGCCTCTTATGATTTTGCGATGTTGGAAAGTGAATTACGGCCTTTTTCAAAGGATTCCTTCACTTTTCAATGAATTTTCACATTTTGCAAAATTTTGGCCCTGACCCCCCAAAGCCCCCCAAAATATAAAGTCATTCCGCCTATTTACAATAAACATCACTTGGGCTTTTTGAGTCTTTCCATTCTTGAGAAAAACACAATTTTAGATTCCTGCTCTTGCTCAGACATGTCTGAATTTTGAGTAATCACAGCAAAACAGAAGGTCAGAAATTCTGTTATAAACAGTAACGGGAGGGTTGTAAATTTACATAAAACAGTCTGCATTATGTTGTCTCGAGACGAATCTAACTATAAACGGAAAACTTTTCATCAAAGCTCATAAACTGACTCCACTGTTTAGCAGTGAATTATTACGAAATTCAGAAAATGAAACGAATTATGCAGGCATGATGTACTTGCTTTCAAGTGTTGTTGATCTTCACAACAGAGAACGGAAGAATGCTAAAGTAAGCATAATTGGCATTGTTATTTGATGGACTGCGAAATTGAATAAGGAGCAACCAAGCGGGATGCCAAGTTCTACAGTTCTCCACACAGTTCTCCCCACAGTTCTCCATCTTCAAATGTAAATATCTCCTCGTTGCTTGAAAGACTGCACTTGTAACTTTGTAATTCTGTATTATTTCATGTCTACTTGAAGATTTTCAACAGAGTTCGACTGCCAATGCATGGCAAAGTATATTTCTCACAGTTCTCCACCTGTTTTTAAAGATAGGTTTTCACCAGCTGTATTGTTTACTTACTACAGAGAGTGGAGAACTGTCAGAAAACGAACTCAGAAGGAATGACAAAAAGGGAAAATTATTTTATAACATGAAATACCCCCAGAAATGTATTGTCGGATAACGAGAAGTATGGGGAAATTATTTGTACTTGAGTTATTCCACTTTTATGCGGTAGAAAATGATGGAGAACTGTCAGTTTCTTAGATGTCAAGCTCTCTCCTCCGCAGCGGCAGACGCATCGCTTGAATTGTGGTCTACAGAACGGTTCTAAAGATGCATTTCAATGATAAAGGTATTGCTTCTGCAGCTGAAAATGTGTACCGTTGCCTCTTATGATTTTGCGATGTTGGAAAGTGAATTACGGCCTTTTCAAAGGATTCCTTCACTTTTCAATGAATTTTCACATTTTGCAAAATTTTGGCCCTGACCCCCCAAAGCCCCCCAAAATATAAAGTCATTCCGCCTATTTACAATAAACATCACTTGGGCTTTTTGAGTCTTTCCATTCTTGAGAAAACACAATTTTAGATTCCTGCTCTTGCTCAGACTGTCTGAATTTTGAGTAATCACAGCAAAACAGAAGGTCAGAAATTCTGTTATAAACAGTAACGGGAGGGTTGTAAATTTACATAAAACAGTCTGCATTATGTTGTCTCGAGACGAATCTAACTATAAACGGAAAACTTTTCATCAAAGCTCATAAACTGACTCCACTGTTTAGCAGTGAATTATTACGAAATTCAGAAAATGAAACGAATTATGCAGGCATGATGTACTTGCTTTCAAGTGTTGTTGATCTTCACAACAGAGAACGGAAGAATGCTAAAGTAAGCATAATTGGCATTGTTATTTGATGGACTGCGAAATTGAATAAGGAGCAACCAAGCGGGATGCCAAGTTCTACAGTTCTCCACAGTTCTCCCCACAGTTCTCCATCTTCAAATGTAAATATCTCCTCGTTGCTTGAAAGACTGCACTTGTAACTTTGTAATTCTGTATTATTTCATGTCTACTTGAAGATTTTCAACAGAGTTCGACTGCCAATGCATGGCAAAGTATATTTCTCACAGTTCTCCACCTGTTTTTAAAGATAGGTTTTCACCAGCTGTATTGTTTACTTACTACAGAGAGTGGAGAACTGTCAGAAAACGAACTCAGAAGGAATGACAAAAAGGGAAAATTATTTTATAACATGAAATACCCCCAGAAATGTATTGTCGGATAACGAGAAGTATGGGGAAATTATTTGTACTTGAGTTATTCCACTTTTATGCGGTAGAAAATGATGGAGAACTGTCAGTTTCTTAGATGTCAAGCTCTCTCCTCCGCAGCGGCAGACGCATCGCTTGAATTGTGGTCTACAGAACGGTTCTAAAGATGCATTTCAATGATAAAGGTATTGCTTCTGCAGCTGAAAAATGTGTACCGTTGCCTCTTATGATTTTGCGATGTTGGAAAGTGAATTACGGCCTTTTTCAAAGGATTCCTTCACTTTTCAATGAATTTTCACATTTTGCAAAATTTTGGCCCTGACCCCCCAAAGCCCCCCAAAATATAAAGTTAGTTTGCTCATTTCTTAACCATATAATTGTTTTCACTGCCCTACACTCAACTTTAATCTCATCCCAATTTTACATCTCTCAAAATCTCAAAATGTTGCAATTCTCGCTGTTTGCATTTCATGATTGCAGTTGAAACAGATGATTTTTCTTGAGCAAATAAGCGTTTCTTAAAAAAACTAAAAGAAAAGGCTAAACTGTTTGTTTTAAGTTTACACGCGAGGGAGGGCTAAATCACAAGACTAAAAGAAGCTGAATCAATATAAAGTTGTTTCTTTCTGTCTGAATAAATATTCAACTCTTGAAATCAAGAACTGCTTTATCAATATTTTTCATTGAATTTTCGCATTAAATGAACATTTAGCACTTTACTTCATCAATAAACACGCTGGTGAATCTACTACCCTGTATTCACAATTTAGTTGATACGGGCTTGAGACGCACTCAGACAAGGGCTGGTTATTATGCTTGATATGTTGGGTAAGACACGGCTGAATGGGGTTGGAGGAGCAAACCCCCACCCTGTCCCTCTCAAACTTGAGCCTGCAAAAAGACCTATTGCAAGTTTCCCTCTTCCAAAACAGTAATAGCAACAACAACAACCCAAAAGCTGTTTGCTCAAACTAACCGCTCAAACAGCTTACGTCATTAAAGTGGTAGCGATAACTAAGGCCTTAAGTGATAAGTCTTCTCTTGCAACTGTAATGGATGATTACAAGGGAGATAGCACACCGTTTATTTAGGTTTCAACTAGACTTATTACATTCCTCCCACTCTTTCGGAAACAGTTACAACAACTACAACAACAAAATTGCTGTTTCTTTAGAGTGGGACTCATAATCTTTTAGTCAAAGAGTCGTGCTGATATGCCAGCTTGCAGATGCAGAATAGTCCGTAGTTGGAGCGGGGTGGTGGTGTGTGGAGGAGCGTAGACTAAGACGAATGTAATAAGTCCAGGTTTCAACGTGTTTCTAAGGGACATGTTCCCATCACTGATTGAAATAGCTTCCAACGCTTTTTCCCGTAATGGTGTGCTACAGAGTGATGGTTGAGAAACGTGTGAAAAACAACGCCCTATTTTTAAACGCCGTCTGTAATAAATAACAAATAAATTATAGCCCGAGGCGTTTAATCGAGTTCATACGGTACATAAACTGGTAAAGTACTAGGGAAACAAGGGCTGGGGGAAGATGAACCTGAAATATGCAGGGACGTGCCCCTGGGTTTTTACAAACCAACCCACCTTTAAGATATTGTTTGACATCAAGTTTTTTTATTATTTTAGTATGCATTTAGGTATCCAATGGCAAGAAAATTATATTCTATACCCACCTTCAAGTTGTTTTCGGTATAAAGTAGACCCATTTGCAGGGAATTTTGGAAGAAAACCCTACCCATATGAGGTGAAGGTACCTATCAGCCTAAATTAAGGATTACCCCTCCCCCCGGGTACTAGGGGCATTATATCCCTTCTAGAATGTGAACACAGTTGATTATGGGGAAATCTGAAGTTACACTTAGGCCCATATTTGTCGAATGGGAAATAACAGGCCAAGCCACCAAAATTAAAACTTAAACCAAAGAGGACAAAACAAACGAACTTAGCCTGAAAAAGGCAACACAGGGTCAACCAGTTGCAGAGCTCCCAAAAACTATTACCTGCGTTTTAAAAAATAATGACTGTTTGCTTGCTTGTTTATTATCGGCAATCAGCAAACACTTCTCGACATTACTTATGCATCTGTGCAAAATTATTTGGTCAGCGATATTTGTTAGTTAGACTGTGTTGTTTATTGGGTTTAACAGAAGGCAACTCTGGCTCACAGCTCAAGAGAAACAAGTTTAACAAACTCTATTGCTGCCCAAGCTAGGGAATCTACTACACATTTTTTCAACAAGCAACTGGACTTGGTCCAGCCCTCAAGAGTTGCTTAACATATCTAGTATTTCAGCCCTCGCAGAATGACTGGTACCCCCTAAAACCTCTTATTTTGGCTCTTTTCTGGCTTTTCAATGTAATTGACAAGTTTGCAATGATGTACAGTATAAACAAAGCTATTTCACCAAAAATTTCAACAAAATCTCAGCCCTAGTTGCTTATTGACCAGTTGCTTATTAAAAAACATAAAATTGACGAACTGAAAGCCGAACTAAATCTTCCTTGAATTCTTTTCTTTTGGACCCTTGAATTTTCGGTCCCGTTAGGGGGTCCAGGTTTCCCATATCCCCAACGATTCTTCGAAACGCATCCCTCACCCCCTGTATGTTTTCTTTAAATATTTCCCCATTATCCTAGAATACTACGAAAAATATACCATATTTATTTTTTACATAATTATCCAATAATCCTTTTACTTCTTTCTGGAAATATCTCATACATCCTGAATACCCCAATTTCGGTCTCTATCATCTACGCTTCTCATCCATACAAAATGAGTCTTACTCTGACAAGCAGGGTATTTGGGAAACTACAAACAAGCTTTTTAAGGGCACGCTTTATCCAATTTCAAGCGTAGCTTTAAGTACACGCTGAACCTATTTCCGGGTCTTTTCTTTTTAAGGAAACTATACAATTTTATTTTTCACAGAGCTTAGGAAGCGAGTAGAAACGATAACTCCCCCTAAGTCCCCTTGATCTGACACAAGGCCAATTCTAACATACTAAGGGAAAAATTTTCCCTTTTCGATCCTCCCCAATAATAGGTCGTTTTCCCTTTCCTGAAAGCACAATAGAAAGTCCCCCTCCGCTCTGAAGAGGCTTTGACGTTAAGGCAACGCAGAATCATGTATACACTAAGGCGGGCGTAAGCTATAAGGCAATGAATAAGATATAAAGTTCTTGTCACCTTACCGTTATCAAAGTATTCAAATCAAAATCTCCACAGCATTATATGCAGCAGTCCACGATAGTGGTTTTTGGCATGAAAAGCTTTTGCAAACCTTCCTAAAAGAATAGAGTTCAAATGATGGATCAAAGACAGGAAAATGTTCAGGAAATAAAGAGTAGATACCGAAATCTGTATATAGTCATTTTTTGTAAGAAGCTTTAGCCTGTCAGTGAATATTAGAATTTCTTCTTGTTTGAATTAAAGTGACAAATTTTGTGTTTATGTACCACAGTACGCAAAGAAACTACCGCAGCAGGCAAAAAAAGTCCCACCACAGAAGGGCTTATCCATCACAGTACACAAAGAATGCCACCACAGTGGTGCGTATCAATCGATGAACGTGCATATCAGCCACAGAAGTGCGTATACGTTCGCAAGCGCGAGTAGTGCGTATGCACCACAGTAAGCATAAAGACCACCGCAGTACGCAAAAATACCACTTCAGTGGGGCTTATCCCCCACAGTATACGCTAACATGCCACCACAGTAGTGCGTATCTACCACAGTAGTTCCTATACAATCGCTAGGGATAGTAGTGCGCCTATGCACCACAGTTCGGAAAAAACATCACAACAGTAGTGCGTATCCACCTGAGGAGTGCGTACAGATTCGCTTGCGTGAGTAAGGTTTCTTGATTTTTTGAGGAACAGCTTCTGCAGTTTCTTATAAACGGTTTCTTACAAAAAAGAGTGTATACAAATAATGACAAAACATATATTTGCCGTATTCAACAATTGTAACCTTTCAATATTAAAACAAATGTTAATCAAGTTTTGTTTTGGGTTGTGTGACACAGGGGTAGGATATTTTTATGAGGTAAATATTTCCAGCAAAAAGTAAACTGCGCTTGCTAAATTTTAATTACAATCAAACGAGATCACCATAAGACAATCAGCATCATCATTTTAATCATCGTCATCATAATCATCATCATAATCATCATCATCATCATTATTATCATCATAATCATAATCATCATCATCGTCATCTTCATCATCAGCTTCATCATCATCATCATCATCATCATCATCACCATCATCACCATCATCACAATCATCATCATCATCATCATCATCATCATCTTCATCATCATCATCATCATTATCATCATTATCATCATCATCATCATCGTCGTCGTCGTCGTCGTCATATTTGAATTCATTAAAACTCTCTCGGCAAAATTTGAATTGATCTCGGTACAAGATACTCTTCTTTCAATGAAATCCAGTGTCTGACATGATACTAATGGTAAATTCGAAGCAAAAATTGCAAAATAAGGAAGAGTTTCCGCCATATTTTCATAATAAATGCATTGATGCCTATTTCAGTTTTGAGGTCAGACCAAGGCAAACAGTCTAACTCTTTCTCCGCCTCTAACTATCTGTGACCGGAACACATATTTTCTTTCAGGTTTTATAAAAATGGATGAATGAAGATGAACCACAGAGGACCGTGTTAGATACAACCTTTTTAACAACTCAGGCTTTATCTTTGGGAAACAATAGTCATCGTGCGTCAAAAGGGCGTGCACTTTGCTTCAGGAAACTTAGGACTGGTAATGTTGAGTCGTTTTTGCCGCATCAACTAACTGGGTGGGAGCACTGTAGATCAGTAGATGACCAGACTAGCTTAGGTTCCTCAAAACAAAGAACAAAAAACCTAATGATATAAGAAGGACTAAGAAGGTAAAGACTAGGGGCATGTTCTTCTAAAGCAATTCTTTTTTCGGTAGCCTTCTTTTTTCCGAATGTGTGTTTTCGAAGTCATTCTTCTGAAAACGGCAGGTTTTGGAGCTCTCCAAAACCTTCTGCTGTCAAAAGCAGAAGTTTTCAGAGACTTTCGAGAGATTCAATGTTTGAAGTTCGAAAGTGATTTCAATTTACCAGTTACCAGGATACATTGCGCGACTGGGTCTGGGGACGAGGCAAACAAGATTTTTGGCGCGAAAGTTTTCGGATTTCCAGCATTCATGTTTTTTGAAAGTCGTGGATTTTGTTTTTGGAAGCTTTCTGTTTTCGAGGTTCGGAAGGTGTTGGAGGTTCAGAAAAACACGCCCTAGGTTAGGACTTCATGATTCAACAGGTTTTTTCCTCGGGCTGGATGCTGTCTGTCAGTGCCAGTACTGTCACGACTACACTTTTTTTTAATAAGCAACTTGACTTTTGTCCAGCCCTCAAAGTTGCTTAAAATTTTAAACATTTCAGCACTCAAAGTTGCTTAAAAGTTGCTTAACCTGTTTTACCTAACAACCACCCCTGACTTTGCAGGTCAAAATCGTCAACTGTTAGGCCTATAACACGACTTTTGGGAGACAGTAAGTGGAAAAACGTTAGCTAAAGAACTTCAACTTGCAAAACAAACAATTTCCTAATAACAAGAAAGCGTATAAGATTGGTTGTTTGACTTCTTAGTTGCTTTCAGAATTCAATTGAGCCCTCAAGTTGCTTAATGTTAAGGTCAGTTCTGCCCTGGTTGCTTATTGTGCGGTTGCTTATTAAAAAAAGTGTAGCCTGCGCGCAGACCCAAACCTCGAAGGAGGAGAGGAAGAAGGGAGAGGAGAGGAGGAAAGGCTATGTATGTCAAGACAAGATCACACTGACGGTTATAGGCTGTTGTTGTTGTCATTGTTGTTGTTTTTGTTGTTGTTGTTGTTCTTGAAACATTGATGTTGTTGCTGCTGTTTGCAAAGAGAGGGGCGAACTGGCGTAATAAATTTTCCCAATGAGGATTACGAACGAGAATGAAGAAATGGAAGCAAATAATAGATGAAGATAAAGATTAACAACTTTCGAAAACATGATTGGTATGAACCAAAAATAAAACACGAGCAAATTTCAAGTTTATTTTTGGCTACATTTTTGAGGATTCACCAAGCCGCAAAAAACCATTTATTCAACATGGCAGCTGTGCTGATGGGGCAAGAGGTCACATGATAAAAACCATACATTTGTTCGAGAGTTGAGTCATGACTGGAACGTGTCTGATAAATGAGTGAATATGGAAAGTGAAGTGTTATGTATATAAGACATTTGCTACTTGGCGTCTCAATTAAGCAAAGTCATTAACTCCAGTGTCACTTGCTTCCAGTTCCTTACTGCCCAGTAAGGGGAGCACAGAGGGCAGTCATCCTCCAAATCATCACCAAGATAGGTTTCTTTCTTATATAGGCCAAATTTGATGTACAAGTGTCGCAGACGCAGAGTAGACTTATTACAAGAGTCGTAGCTATCGCTATTGAGTCATGCTGGACGCTCAAACCACTCTGAGCAAACAGCTACATGGTTGTTGTTGTTGTTGCTGCTGTTTGCGAAGAGTGGGACTCAGGTAATCAGTCTAGACGCAGAGAATGACTTGGTTATTAAAACCACACCCTAATTTTCCTTGACCACACCCTTTTGCCCCTCCAGTGGTTGATGTATGACTACGCCACTGGGTTGCTCCATTTAGGCGCTTCATCGAACCGCTTAAAGCACAAGCGTCATCGACCAGATGGAACAGCAAGTCCCGACCGGCGCTCCCTGTTCCGGACAGGGTTAAAGGCCGCTTTCCATTTGAGCGTTTTCGAGAACGCGGGCGCAAAACAATACAGTTTGCCTCAGAATTCAAACGCTTGAAAGAGCGCTCAAATGGGGTTCATCTCTCTCAACTGCGCACGCTCAGATCTAGGTGCTGCACCCGCTCACTCGAAAACGCTAAAATCCATAGGGGCCCTAATAAAATGTACATGGCGCCTTTAGCTATTATTTTTCGTGAACAAGCCACTGAGAAATACAAAAGAACTTCTGAGCGACAGCAACAGAC
>JACTAT010000039.1:2559162-2616266 GCA_014526335.1 Chrysaora quinquecirrha | reverse complement strand
ACTTGATACAATCTTGATTCAGACGTCGTATCGTACCCATTTGCTCTGTATTCTCTTGGCCTCAGTTGCAAACTCTATCCGACGGGCTTGGGGACGAGACGAGAGGTTATGGCCACTTGACAAGTCCTGTCAATAACTTCAGGGTGAAAACCCCTGTGTACCCGATGTGATTTACTTTGGGTGCTTTGCAAAGTCCATATTTGGTTCTGTTCTGCTGGGCCTTTTCTGTCAGTACCTCCTTGTGTTCTTCGTTTAACTCATCGCTTGTTTGGTCGTCTTTTGGCGAATTTCTGAGTAGTTTCGCTCATCATATTCCAGGTCATATTCATCAGTGTGTCATTTGGATCTTTGGGTATATACGTTGATGAAGAACCCTATATTTCCGTGGCGGCAGCGCTTGCTGAGGCAGCCATTTTCCAAGCCACGAAAAACAAATGATTGGCTTGTAAACCGTTGGCCTGAGAACCAGTAGGCCCTTGCTGAAGCCAATGAAAACTTTAGATCTTACAAGAGCTGAAATCAAATTAAGCTAGGCTTATGTCAACCTACGATACGATAGAACTAATGCCAATTATTTGCAACTGCAAACTAATGTGCCAAAAACAATGTGAAAATCATGTATAAAAACAAAGAAATTATGCTACATACGATGTTATATCTTGCCTGACAGTTTTCAATCAAATTCTTTGCATTTCTTTGCTAAGAACGTCTGTTTTTTGAATCTACATCTTGTTTTTATGCCTAGGCCGAAACTGCCAGTATTTTGGCAAATTTTGTGGCCGGTACCAGGGCACAAATCGATTTGACGATTGAAATTCGAGGATATTCGATTTGGGGCCTGGGGACGAGGTTGAGGGCCGTCAAAAAGGAACTAATTGCCAACTAGTTGCAATAGCGCTTATGTCGTCAGGTCAGTTACGATAAATTGGTTTAAAAAATCGCCGATTAGCAGTCAGCAACTATAGTTCTGACTGTACACAATGTCGACGTAAGCCTTATAGCTTAGCCAAAATTCAAGTAATTTTATTGATTTTCAACAGATAAAGATTTGGTTCCAGAACAAGCGTTACAAGTGCAAGAAACAAACAATTGAATCAAGAAATCGACTGGATTGGCTCAATTTCACATCGGGCAGACAAGTGCCTGTTCCAATTCTAATAAGAAATGGTCAACCATCATGTATGTCTCGTTACTGCGCATCTCCACCATCATCATTATACCCAACAAATGGTATAGTCGATGCATATGACAATTACTCTCCTATACCAACTAATTTGAACTATACTCATAATAGTTATAATTATGGACACACTGTGGCACCACCAACAAATTTTCATAACACATATGCGCATTCTCCTAGTTATTCAGGTCTTTCAGCGCCCTGGTATTACAAGCTTTAAAAAGACTTGCTTTTAACTTTAAATTACACATTGTTTGAATACATATATCTACCTTAACAGAACAAGCCGTATACGTTTAATTACTGGATCAAACCCCCAAAGTTTGGGTTTTGATCGAGTTTGGGTTTGTAGAGTAACTGAAGCAGGATTTCCAGTAAATCGCTCGACGTTGCTTACTTTTGTAAAATGAGCTCAGACTTATTACATGAGTCCCAATTACTGCAGCTACCACTTTAAGTGTTTTACCAGAAGCTCCTCCAACTGGGACTCATGGTAGACTTATTACCTAGGTCATAGTTTGATGAGCGATAACTGGGACTCAAGTCAAGTAATAAGTCTAAGACTCGACTTTTGCATGGAAATACGCTGCCACCCTCGTCTCCGCGCCAAAAAACTGGCGTAACCAATCAGATTGCAGCATTTCATTTGCTGTATTTTTATTGGCCCATTGCGACTCGATTTTGCGTCAGATCGAACGAGAGATAGACAAAGCCGTGAACAGCAGAATGAACCTGAACAATGTTTTCAGGGTGCCAGTGCTGCAATGCGACACATTGAAGAATTGTGAACAGCATCGTGTTGTGGGGAGGGGGTAGAATTGTGAGTAGATTAAAAACTTGCTTCAGTTCCATTTGTCCAAATTTATAGAAGAATCAGCCCATCAGGTATTATTCAGTCTCCATAACCCTCAAGCAAAGGACCCCTCCTTACTTTTCAACGCTTTATATCTACCACTTATCCGCATTAATTTAAATGCCAAAAAACACGGTGTACAAAGAACCCTTCAGTTTTGAGAACAAAATCATGGGGCCACAGCTTGCCGATCGGGGTGGGGAGGGGCGCACTTGACCAGATTTCCGCTAGGGATGTGACCAGGGAGCGTCAAAGGTGCGGGAGGGCAAACGGCTATTGTTTCCGAAACCGATGTTCGACGCGCTAATTGAAGACGAGGCTAGAAACGACCAAGAAATGAGCGGGAAATCTGAGAAAGCTGTGAACGAAAATGTGACGCCCGGCCCGGGCCTATCTGTTTTCACGCGAATTTACATAAATTGTAAGCACGAATCCATCGAAATATTGGAAAACGGTATCATTCCTTACACCTAATTCGGACATTCGACACCCCTCCTAACATACACAGAAACTTATAATGGAAACTGTTCCTTCCTAAACCAATCGTGAAAACGGATAACCGTCAGGCAGCCCGTCCCCGGTACCCTGTCTAGTTCTCATCCGTTCTCATCTGTATATTTTTAAAACATTTTCGCATTTTCAAATGCTCGCCACACTGTTAAGTATCATCATTTTAATTTCACGACAAATTTAATATTTTTTTCGAATTATTCACTAGATTTAGTTGAAGAGCCTACATAGAGACCTGTAATTTAACTGTTTTGTTAGAGTTAGACTGAGAGGACGTTGTTTGAACATAATAGAAAAGTTGCAAACTATCAAAGACTTGTAATAGGTATAACTTTTTGTAAATATACATTAGCCGCATAGTTACTTTTAATGCTTATAGATACACCCCAGGTAATGTATGTGCATTACAGGGGTGAAATAGTCAGTTGGGACACAATTGCAGACTCGTTATTTTACTGTCGTCTTAAATTAGATAAATCGACTATTTCTTTAAAATACTCTACGTGAGGCTCCAGAGAGGACGGTGGTTAGGACTATTGACCAGATACGTTTTGAATAAATAAGAATGAATGCTTAGTCATTTGAAAACACAAACCCAATAAACGCCGAACCACCAATAATTTGGGCATGCCCCTTAGAGCCAATGAGCCTATTTCCTAACATAATTCGTTAGAACGTTGGCCTATGGTCCACGGGGGGTGTGGTGCTCTTGGCAAAATTTAAAGTAGGGGACTGCCGTCAGCACCTTGGTAAGAATAATTTTTACGAGAAACTGGAATCCTTGGGTAGACCGATTTCTACAAAAATCATCCCACTTGGCGAGACTAATTCTCTAACAATTGTATGTCTGAAGTTGGAATTTTCAAAAGGCGACTTGTTTCTATTACTAGTTTCCCTTTAAAAGTGGAAAGGATGAAATTTCTGCTTTCCAAGAATACTTAAGCTGAAAGGATGACCGTTTCCTGTTCCATCACCGAATACGACACCCTTAGATAGCCAGAATTGCTAAAAAGTATTACCCATGGCTAGACTAAAATCCTCAGGCACATCCCCAGATTCCTCGCAAGTATGGAAGAAAGTCCCGTGCGGTGTTCTGTGCAGAGCGAGTTTGCCAATTGTACACTGGTTTGGTTGCTAGGAGTCAAAACTGCCGCGCAATGTTTGGGGTTTTGGTGATGAAAAACTCGTTTCTCTCGCTGGCCGTTCAAGGCACGCCAAAAATTCATGGCCGTTGAGATGCATATCAAGCATACAGGATGGAGAGGGTGGTTGGGAAATTTTGCAAATGTCCATCACTGATGATATCCCTCCACAGTACTGAACATCCCCTACTGTAATGATGATATCCCTCCACAGTACTGAATATCCTCCATTGTACTGACGATATTCCTCCACCGTACTGATGATATCCTTCCACCGTACTGAACATCCTCCACTGTACTGATGATATCCCTCCACCGTACTGAACATCCTCCACTGTACTGATGATATCCCTCCACCGTACTGAACATCCCCTACTGTACTGATGATATCCCTCCACCGTACTGAACATCCCCTACTGTAATGATGATATCCCTCCACAGTACTGAATATCCTCCAGTGTACTGACGATATTCCTCCACCGTACTGATGATATCCCTCCACCGTACTGAACATCCCCTACTGTAATGATGATATCCCTCCACCGTACTGAACATCCCCTACTGTAATGATGATATCCCTCCACAGTACTGAATATCCTCCACTGTACTGATGATATTCCTCCACCGTACTGATGATATCCCTCCACCGTACTGAACATCCCCTACTGTAATGATGATATCCCTCCACCGCACTGAACATCCTCCACTGTACTGATGATATCCCTCCGCCGTACCGATGTTATCCCTCCACTGTATCGAATATCCTCCACTGTACTGCACACCCTCCACTGTACTGCACATACAAACAACATGCCCCGACATATTTCAGCTTTTAACAACCGCATGACAGCCTCGGGATGGTGCAAAGTCCCAGAAAATGGACAGAAAGACTTAAATTATTCAGTCCATCGTTAACTGGAATCTGCATTAATCTGCATGAAAATTATTTGCATATGGAGGAAGTTTATGCACCCGAAATTAAACCAGTATAAAAGAAAGTCGAGTTTCTTAAAAAAAGATTCGAAGAGGTTATAAACTCGGCACTAAGGTAAGCTCAATGTGAAATAACAATGCACAAATATTCCTTGCAAAAATATTAAACAAGAGATATAGAAAATTATTTGACATACTGTTCATTTGGGGCTCCGTCGCCATCTTTAAAACCACATGTTACGTCCAAATTCCAAAAAAAAGCTTGAAAAGTCTTATTTTCAATGTCCTTTCTGTACTCAAATTAGCTGTAACCTAAAAGTCATTACTTTGACAGTTTGAAATATTATTAGTCTTGATTAGAAAGCTTTTGTATTTATTTTATTTTACAAGGCTGCTGCTTAAGCAAAGGGTGGGTCAAGAAGACCATGTAGTGTGGAATTTGTATCGTGTCTGTGGCGTTCTGAAATTCTGTTGTTCACTCTTTTTTATGAGAACCAGGAAATTTTGATCGAAGCTGGCTGTTCTTAAGCTTTTACCTTTTTTGAGCCTGAAATATTCTGAATCTGTTCTCCATTCCTCCGTTACTTAGACAATAATATTTGTCAGTGAATGTTTGGAGTGGTACTAGGTTTGTATAGTAATTGCCTGCCATGCTAGTAAAAGTAGTGCGCATTGGCTTATAAAAAAGAAAAAAAGAAATGCAGCATGCTTGTTTATTCTTTATTCGCTTGCTTTTACATGCAATCTGTCTGTCTTTATTTCGTAATAAGCTGATATTCTAAGCGCTTATAAAAAGGCCAGCCTCAGCTTGTTCTCACGTTGTTCTTAAATTCTGGGCAAAATCCAGGCTCGTGTTCTTATTTTGCGAAGTTGTCAACAAACGAAATGACGTGGAAATAAGTCAGACCCAGACTCTCATGGTAGAGCGTCGACCAAGCGTCGACTTCCTTTTGCGAAAGCAGTCTTCTATATATAGCCCATATATCCTTCTTCTTCACAGACAAAGAATAAGGATCCCTTTTCAGCGATTTGGGCAGGTTTAAGGCCCTGGCCAAACGATCAAACATTGTTGGTCCAACATTTGAGATTTGCTTGTCAAGCAAAGGCCAAGGCAAATGTTTGACCGTTTGGCCACGTCCAAAAACACTGCTCTTTCAAAATTTTTCTTTGCGTCAAGAAAAAATGTTTTTGAACTTTTTCAAAAACAACAGGAAACTAATTTTGTTACTATTGCTTGTCAAGCAATGTTTTTGGACGTTGCAGAAACTTATGGCCAAACGGTCAAGCGATCAAGCATTAGCCTGCGTGCAGCCTCGACTCATCTAACTCTTTACGAAAGAAGAGTTTTGAGGCTTCACGCAGACTATCAAGCATTTGTTGTGACGCAAATATTGGGCAAACAATGTTTGATAATTTGGCCGGGACTAAAGGGTTGACATTAAAATGTCATATTTACACAAAGGGAACAACAAGTTAAACAAATTCGAATTTAGGAATGGACAACAACAAAATATTAAATATATAAAGGATGAAATTGTTTACTTCTGAGTGTTTTCCGACATGTTGGGCATTTCTTTTGGAATTTCAAAGCCTCCTTGAGGCAATCCTCACAGAACACGTGACCACAGATTGTAGACACTAGTCTTTTGTGTCGACGAAAAATCTACAAAAAATGGTTTGTAATGAGTCGCAGGTGATTTAAAAGGGAATTTATAAACATAATCATGTTTTTCAAAGGATACGCCTTAGTCAAAGCTGGGAAAAACATAACACTTGAACATTTTCATCCTTTCTTGACATGAATATTTGAGCCAGGATCAGCAGGAAAATAATGATTATTCTCTGCTTGAAAACGGGATCGTCAAGAGCAAGCTGATCATTATTTTTGAAGCCCATTATATATTTCTAGACTTTTCCAGATAAAACTTGTAGTACCATTTCGCTTTTTCTCATATGCCTTTTCTCACACCTCTTAGAAAATGTCCCTTTATTCTAGATCTCTTGCTGCTCAATAAGAGAAACTGTTTTTACGAAATTTCAAATTACTCTAGGAGCAAATACTGAGGCCATTTATCTACATGAGCATGATGTCAAATTTATAAGCAGGTTTCTCTTCTCCTTTTATAAGAGCCCAGTTTGAAAAGTGTTCTATTCGTGATTGCAGATCAGAAAGAAAACGTCTTCCTTAAGAACCAGATAATATTTGCCGAAGCTCGATGTTCTTATTTTTTTAATAATTCGAGACTCGAATGTTCATAACGGTATTGTTACGAACAACAAGTTACAGTTTGGCAAATCTTCTATATACTTTTATTTAGCAATTGTATAGCTAGTTCTGTTTTGTAAACATGAGATGAAATTTCTAAAACGCTTTTTCTTGTTTCTTGTATTTCATCTGAGGCTGGACATGTTCTTAAGTTTTTCTTAATTTTTGGCAAATCGAGACTTGATGTTCATATAAAGTGTGTTCTTTTATAAAAAGAGTGCAAGAGTGTATTTTTACCTGTTTTGAATCCTCCATACAAACTGGACAGACTATTTTCTTGGCAGGTGACGACGAAGGCGAAGATGCGCTAGGAATATGAATTTTTGTAAAAATTTTGGCTTCTATTAAAAATCATTTCTACTTCCAACGAATTATGAATAAGAATTTCATGAAAACATTAAAGAAGAATAAGAAGAAGAGGAAAACAAAGAAGAAGAACAAGTAGAAAGAAGAAGAAGAAGATGATGACGAAGACGATGGACAAGCAGAAAGAAGAAAAGAAGAAGAAGAAGAAGGATGAGATGAAAGAAGAAAAGAAGAAGAGGACGAACAAGCAGAAAGAATAAGAAGAAAATAAAGAAGAAGGATGAGATGAAAGAAGAAAATAAGAAGAAGAGGACGAACAAGCAGAAAGAAGAAGAAGACGATGAAGAAGAAGGATGAGATGAAAGAAGAAAAGAAGAAGAGGACGAATAAGCAGAAAGAAGTAGAAGACGATGAAGAAGAAGGAAAAGCAGAAAGAAGAAGAAGATGATGACAAAGACGAAGGACAACCAGAAAGAAGAAAAGAAGATGAAGAAAAAGAAGACAAAGAAGAAGAAAAACAAGAAGACAAACAAGAAGAAGCAGAAAGAAGAAGATGACGAAGAAGAAGGACGAGATGAAAGAAGAAAAGAAGAAGAGGAGGAACAAGTAAAAAGAAGTAGAAGAAGACGAAGAAGAAGGAAAAGCAGAAAGAAGAAATGAAGAAAAGGAAAAAGAAAAAGAAGACAAAGAAGAAGAAAAAGAAGAAGACGAATAGGTACAAGTAGAAAGATGAAGAAGAAGGAAGAGAAGAAGGAGAAGAAGAAGAAGAAGAGGGAAGGGAATTACTACCAAAAGCAACACTCTGTTTCCTAAATTTAATATCATTAGGTTTCAACACTCTTTTTAAACGCCCGAGATACAACGAGCTTTGCTTCTCTGGCAGCCACTCTCTGGTTTGACAAGGCATATTAATATCATAAAATCGATTACAGGTAATACAGAACAATTTTATGGGCTGCGTTTCTCACTTTTTTGTCTGCCTATCTACCAAGACTGTAAGGAAGGAACGAAAAAGGAAGGAAGATAGAAGAAAAAGGAGGAGGAGGAAGAGGAGAGGGACAAGAGACTAAGAGAAAAAATACAATAAAAAGTAGGAAAGGACAATGATGAGAAAAGAGGAGAAGAAAAGAAAAAGAGATGCAAGGTAAGGAAAAGAAATAGAAAGAAGAACAAGAATAATCATAAAGAAGAACCAGAAGGTGAAGGAGAAGAACCAGAAGAAGAAGAAAACAAAAGAAGAACAATGATAAGATGTAGTAGGTTGAAGAAAGGTTAGATGAAGAAGAAAAGTAGATAAGAATGAAGAAGGAAAGAGAAAAGACTGAGAAGAAGAATAAGAAGAAGCAGGAGCATGGTGAGGTAGTTTTCCTATTTGCTACTGCTTGTGATAACTTCATAGAAAACTATGGAAAAGCTAGAATTGAATGTTGTACAAGAAAGTAAATGTTAGGATTTGCTTGAAAAACATACTTGGATGCAGAATTATTAACATCAGGGCAGTCATCTTGTTCTTCCAAGTTTAGTGTTCTTCTTCCCCTTGCTCTTGATCCTCCTAAACAAAATGAGGATTCAAATAAGAGGAAATTCATCACAGGAAATATGGTATGCGTTCGTTGAGCAAGTAAAAAATAATCAAGAAATACCTGATGAATGCAAGACCTAAAAAGAAGAATACTAATTGTTAAAATCTCAAAAAGTTATGAAAAAAAAATAAGTGAATAAAAACTTCATCACTTGGGGCTTTGTTTTAAAGAATATTGATAAATCCTATAAAAATCTTAATTCAAACATTCATCAAACAAATGCATAAATGTTTGGTAAGGGTTGTTCATAGCTTGCTTGAGAAAGAGGCCAGACTGCAGAGTATGGCATTTGCAGGCCCAAAATTTTGTATTGAACAATAGGCTAACAATAGGATAGAAGAAAAGAAAGGGGGTCCTTTTACACCCAAGAGCTCTTTGGAAACTGACATACTCTGCAAACTGAAAAAAAGGATGTACAAATGAATCTGTCTAGAAACAGTAGGTGTGGACAGCTATGCTTTGTCAATATGATTCAATTTATTTTCATTTTCTAGATTTTTCGTCTTAGAGGGGTGCGGTACCTAATGCAACAGAAGTAGTTACATCTCTGGTTTTGCTTAATTGATAAAGCAGACAGACTAAGATACTGTGGAGTATAGCAGAGCTCTTTGAAAACTGCCATATTCTGCAAACTGGCTAAGATAATGCTTACCACTGGAGAATCATCATTTGTGAGATCAACAAGTAATGGTCCATATCCTTTGGTTAAATCTACAAAATCTTTCTTTGAAGCTTTCCTTGAGCCTGTGATTAAATTATATATTGTCAGAGTAAATTAATAAGTTTAACACTAAAAATACTTCAGCTTAGAAGAAAGTGCAGTCTGATAAATACAATAGCTACATTTACACTGCCCTTGGTGTTTTTTGAAATAAATACTTCAAAAGCTAGTGCATGCAATATAAAACTCTTCAATTAGAAGCTTGCATTATGTCCAAAAATATTCTTTCTCACAGCATGTGATTGAAAACTTGAAAATGAGACAGAGTATGCTTAACATTAGATATCTTTTACAAAATTTTAATAGTGATTGGCCTCACCCCTTCCCCCTTTCGTTAGATGGTCCTGTGGTGTTATGGTTTCCTCCAGCTGGCTTTTGGTGTCAGCATTTCAATGAGGTCAGAGTTAGAGCCTCAGCTACAGTAGCATCACAGCCAGGGTTGAGGTGTTGATTAGTTAAACCTACTACTAAGCCTAGTGGCTGGTGCTAAACACATCATTTCACCTTCACCAGATTTCAAAGAAATTAAAGTTTATGTCTCATGTACTGGTATTGCAGGGCCCTCAAGAGACAGAGTGGGCCCCTACTGGTATGCAGGGCCCTCAAGAGACAGAGCGGGCCCCAAGCTAACATAATCGTACCAAGCCTACCAAGAGGTACCAAGAGGTTTTATAGGGGAAGCATGGAAGAATTTATGTTATTTCAATTTTCGTAGGCCCCTTCACAGCCTGGACCCCAGACCTCTGACTCTGCTGAATCCCCCCCTTCTCGATGGTACTGCTGGTATGCGTGTAGTGCCACTAACATAACACTTTTTAGTTTGTTTGTAAATTTCTTGAACTGAGGAAGGACAATCAATGTCCAAAACATGTCTTGCCAAAGTCAAACATGTCATTTTTATTCTCTCATATATTTAATGCACTAGTTTTTTTGAGAAATTTAATTTAATACTATAAGGAAAACATGCAAGCTGCTTGGAATACCTTCTGAATTTCGACCATCATCATCAATAACTAATATAGAGCTGTCTTGATTTTCAGAAATCGTAGCTACTTCTTCTTCAAGGTCCTTTGGAATGAAACAACAAAACAATAGATTTCATTCATCGAAAAAAAATTTACAAAAATTAAATTCCAAATTCCTGGCGGGTTGGGTATTTGCAGCATGTTTTCATTAGATTTCTCCATAACATCTGCAAAGTGCATCTTCAATCATTGAAAACAAGAAATTTTGTTACATATCCCCTGGAAGTCACACAGTCCTCTAGCAAAAGTCCATCTAGACTAGGTCAAAATTTCACCTTTTTTGTTTGTGCGCACACTTCTCTCTGCTGCCCCAAAATTCAGATTGTTTCTTCTAGGCTTTAATATATTCTGTAGCCATTATTATGAATCATTATATAATCTGTACTATGTCTAACAGATCCAACTTTGACCATCATACTAATGCTGGGCGGGCCAACATCTACATGCAATGCATTATTTAGATTTTGGCCTAAACAAAATATTATTCTCGCGCAAGTCTAGAAACGTTCAAAAACGGGGAAATAAGAGCCACACCTTCTTCAGTTTCTTAGCTTGCTAAAATGCATCTTTAATAAATCTAAACTCTTACCTCATTCATTTTTAAAATGTTGATTCTGACTACAACTTTCGATTTTACAGGAAGCTGCGGGACACCGCCTGGTCGCCATTGAAAGGAAGCGTGAATTGTCAATTTGTATTTTTATTTGCCTCTAATCTCGTTTACGTTTCCCGCCCTTTTGCTGACAGAGCTGAAGAGAGGCTCTCATGACGTCAAGGGGAAATGACGTATTAGAGAAATGGGGTACAAAGCACAGTAAGTTGGTACCATTGAATGTGCATTGAACTATAAATAAAAATACTTTTTAAAAAGTCTTTTTATTTATAGTTCAATGGTGGGTACAAGGTGCTGTGGCGTCGTGGTGTAATCCAGCTGACTCGTGGTGTCAGAAGCTCAGTGTGGTCAGGGTTCGAGCCCAGCCACGGTAGCGTCACGGCCAGGGTCGAGGTCTCGATTAGTTAACCTACTACGGAGATCCTAGCGACTGGCGCTAAAACACCATTTCACCTTTCACAAGTGAGCCTCTGGGGTAAAAAGCACGTCGCCCGAATAGATAGTTACTGCTCGTGAAAAAGATACCACAATTGATACAAAATACTGTATCATGAAATGCAAAACCGAAAAGATACCTGGACTGAAAGGTCAAATAGAATGACGTCATTACTTCGATCTTCCACGGGATCTTTTATAGGGAATACGAATTCTTAGTGAAAGAACCCTGCTGAGGGTCGTATAGGGGGGGTCCTTGTTTCCCTCTTCCCTTAGAAAATTTGTTCCCTTGAGATTTGTGGAATTTTCAGAGTGTTCCCTGAAAAATTTGTGCAAAATGTTCCCTTGTTCCCCTAACTTCATGCAAATGTTCCCTGTTCCCTAAGCCATTTTGGGGCTTGTTCCCTATTAAATTTTATAGATATTTAAGAATTACAAGGTACGTTTCATCATTTTCTTCTTTATTATCGTCATCATCATCATCAATGATGGAAAATTCATAATCATCATTATCATTATCACTATCATCATCAATCACCAACACTACCACCATCATCATCATCATCATCATCATCTTATCTTCATCGTTTCGTCATCATCATCATATCCGTCAATTAATCAAGGTATCATCATCATCATCATCATCATCATCATCATCATCAATATCATGATCAATATGAAGGTAATTTATCACAACCATCATCACGATCGTGACCATCATCATAAATGGTGGGTTTATTGCGCCGTGGCATCACTGTCTGCTGCACAAATAATTTAACTGTTAGCTGTTTTTCGGCTTAATTTTTAAGTGTTAAATGTTACTTCATGAAATTTTTTGAAGTTAACTGTTTTGTTGACCCCCCCATCTGGACCCTCTCATATATATCAATCAACTGAGCTTCATATTGATTGAATCAATTTTCCTTTCCCTTAGTGGCAGTAAATTGAAAATTTTCCTACCCTTAGCGGTATACATTGAACCACCAAGTTCCCCCATGGGAGGGGACCTTGGTAAGCGAAAGTAACTTTTTTGAGATCAGGGGCGGATCCAGGGGGGTGCGAAGGGTGCTTAAGCACCGGTCAGATTTTCTGGCTATTTTTGCGCACCATTGTTTCCTTTATTTATTTTTATTTCAATTCTGTAGATATTATTCATACCAATACCCTTATTATTTTTGTTATGGCAAATGAAACAACATGAAACGAGACTGGCATTGTTCGATTTCTAAACCCAATTAGATCAATCTCTTCTCACGACAACAAGTAATTCATCAAAAGAATTTCTTGAAATACCGCAAATGATGTTAATGGTCAGTATTTAACGGAATGAGATTATCCAGAGAATTTCTGGGCTGCCCAATCATACGGCAATTTGTAAATGTCATCTTCCAATGAAATTCTCTTATTCTCAATATTCCGAGCACCGGTCAGGTCTTTAAAATATTCTGCTCACCGGTGCTCAGACAGAGATCAGCCAATCAGAAGCAACTTCACCGGTGCTCAACGTCATCAAAGCACCAGTCAGGAAGAAATAGCCAATCAACGAAGAGAGAACAGGGGCACTAAATTTAGGTCATGCGGAGGCAACGGAGAGGAGAGGCGCACTCTTGTTGTTTTCGCTTATATTTGATCAGAGAGATTCGCTGTGAGATGCATCATTGCACGTTTACTTTCGATTCGAATAATAATTGTGAATTGGACTTGGACAAAATACAGTTTTTAGCCCTTGCAAAGCAGGAGAAGAAGAAAAGGGAATGCTTGCTTTAATATAAACAAAAATTCTGCCGACTGGTTGGTTTGAGGACCAATAATTTCCTATCGGTCCCTGTGAAGGAAACGCCTTAGGCCTTAGGCTTGAAACCTAAGGTAAGCAACAACATTCTTGTCACCCTAGTAGGATGAACTTGTCCATGTTTTGATTGTGACCCTGAACAAAATATAAATAATGATCACTTTTGATTGTAAATCGGCAAATTACTACAAATTATGATTATAAAATCGTTAATTATTTTCGAGAACATTTTACAGCTTATGAGTTTAGTGGCTTAGGAGTGCTGTATAACCACTGTAATAGCTACCAAGGCAAAATAATGGTTGGGCCTTCAAATTAAGGGCGTGGTCAATTTTTCGGAGGCCACACCCTTATACCTCTTCTTGAGCACCGGTCAGAAAAAATCCTGGATCCGCCCCTGGAGATGGCATTGACAGCATCGACAGGTCGACATTGTGTCATTAACAACCAACAACAACAACAAAACAAAGTTCAGTTTCACTTCATCACCAAATAAAAAGATGGCGAGAGTGTGGGAGGTTATTCTCCGAGTTCCTTGTCTGTTTCTTTTAGACAGCTGTTTGGCTTTGAGAACAGACTCACTCTTCGGTAGCTGGTTGACAAGGAAATGCATCCAGATGATTTGTAAGTAGCTATTAATCAATGCTGCTGATAGGTAACCACAGATGTTCAGTCTTCTATCTCCTCTCTGTCCTCCTGTGTGTGTATGTCTTCTCCACTCCAGTCAAGTCACTGGTGTCTGGTCTGTTGTTGCAACTTTTTTATTTAACAATAAATTTAGGCCTTTTTGAAGTTGATAGATGCTTACAGCTTAAACGACCTAATAAGCTGTGGGAGTATAACATAAAGTCTAAGATGCTTAAATCTATTGGAATTGAATAATTTTTTTCAAAGGGGATTCTTTGGGGAGAAGGACAAGACAACAGGGTGCTCCCACAGTATATTTATCTGATGCAGCCTTGGTAGTTGCACCCAGGCTATCCTCTAAGCATATTATGTGAGTCACAGAGGTTGGAAACTTGTTGGCTAAAATAATTATGAAACAATACCCTTTTGTTTGGAAAACTATAACCTTTGGTGCACAGTGTGCACAATTTCCTGTGTGGATTAAAACAATAGAAGAACAATATGACCTATTGTTTTCCCCCAAACTGTGTTGAGGAGATTTCCATTGAAAATCCAGTCTCGTCTGACGGCTGTATGATCCCCCCATTCACGCATAAAATTGGCAATGTGATCAATCAGTACAACCAAGTCTGCAGAGTGCATGAGTGGTGCACCAGAGATATTTTTGCACAAATCATTCTGCACAACAACACACCATTGTTCTATTGTTTCTGTGCAAAAAAGTCTTTGTTCAAATCATATTTTCGCCCCTGCACCAGCAATTTCTTGGCAATGGTGCCCCAAAGATCTCATTGAGATGGTGTGCACTAGAGGGCCTGTAGTCACCTAGCCTAATAGGTAGAACATTGGTATTAGGCAAGGACACCAAAGTTTCCAAGGGGGTTGTACCAGTCCTTAGCATCTGGTCTGCATCGTTTTAATGAGATCTAGGTCTTCGCCATTGCAAAGAAATTGTTGCAGGTGCACTACTAAATTTTTTATGAAAATGGCAGTGCAGAAACAATAAAACATTGGGTGGGTTTATGTGCTTCACCACATCATTTCAGCAAAAATATCTCCATTGCACCACCCACATAGTCTGTAAACTGCCCTCTCGTTATCCCTAATCATATTTACTATCATTATTTGTGGGGTTACAGGGTGATTACATGCATTTTTTATGTAAGATAATTGTCATTTCTCTAATCATACATATTGTATTTTCAGGTATTTCTTTGTCTACCATGCTTTGCTTCTGCACAATTGACAAAATCATTATGATCTACTACATTGGGATGCTAATAATTGACATGACAGTGGTACTATACCTTAACATATTAAATACCACAGACGTCTATTCTGAAGCCATTTTTAATGGAAGCTTACTGGAGGTATCAAATGCAACTGTGACACTGCCAACCTTGGTATTGTCTTGGATATTTTTTTTCTTTTCCATTTACATGTATGCAAATGCATTCTCATCGCTAAAGCCGGCAATTCTATCTGCTGTGCTTACTCCAGTAATGATACAATACAACTCAAACAATGATAAACCATCTTTGCTGGCATGTATTTGTTTTGGTATGGTCGTGTTTATACTTTTAGAGACTGCATACACATGGGTATGCAAGCTTAAAGATTACATAAAGCTTCAGCTCAGAGTTCTGAA
Organism: Chrysaora quinquecirrha; assembly: GCA_014526335.1. Classification (NCBI taxonomy): domain Eukaryota; kingdom Metazoa; phylum Cnidaria; class Scyphozoa; order Semaeostomeae; family Pelagiidae; genus Chrysaora; species Chrysaora quinquecirrha. Next base: position 2,600,632 of record JACTAT010000039.1, on the reverse strand, counting down.
TGAATATCTCAGAGTCTATGGTGTGTTTTTGATCATATTTCTTCACTGGCGACGTCTGTCTCTTCAAGCTGCATTGGTGGTCTACTGGGTATTGATATGGAATTTCCATATTATGAGTTTATCCCTTTTTATTCAACCCTGTGTTTCAGTTTCCTATCTGTTGGCAAGTGTTTCTTATAGTTGCGATTCTTATGTGAGAATCATTGCATTTTGTTACGTTATTTACTACGTTGCCAAATCAGTTTTAGCAGTGGTGAAAAAATGTTTTCATGACGATAATGTTTTCTTGGAAGACGGACAACACAGACCAAATGGACTAAGAGAAGGCGTTGGACTCTTGTTGCTCAGTTTGTATACAAATCTACCCTATGTAGACGCATCAAAAAGAATGGTCCTAATTGAGCTGATCTCATTATTGCTGATCTCAGCATTAATTCGCTCCTCATTTGAGGTAATTGAACCGTATCTACTTGCATTACACAGTGCTCCTGCGCAAAACAAAAGACGTCATTTCTTATTAGTTGGATCCAGTGTGGCACTCATACTTGCTGCAGGATATTTCGGTATGCAGTTATACGGCCTTCGTGAGCGATTCCCATTCAGCATACCAAATGTGATTACAATCATACAGATATTATGTGCTTTGATCCTGTACGTCCTGTACATGTACGATTTGTATCGTGAAAACTTGTGGGAGGAACTAGATGATTTTGTATATTATGTCAAAGGAACATGCAGAACGGTGGAGTTCATACTAATCGTATCAGTACTTGGATACCGTGTATTTGACACTTCACTGGAGTGGACTATATTCCAATTGATTATGGTATGCCTACACTTGTATGTGAATGTTTATTTGCCATTGAGAGACGGCTGGCAGAGTATCTCACTCAGAAGACTCGTAAATCAAAAACTCAATGCTTTGCCAGAAGTTGATCGACAAGAAATCGAAGGACGCAACGATGTTTGTGCTATTTGTTTAGACGAACTTCACGCTGCAAGAATCACGCCTTGTAACCATATATTCCATAAGATTTGTTTACGAAAATGGCTGAAAATTCAGAACAAATGTCCATTATGTCATGCAAGTATATTAAACGAGTGATTTGTTTAATATTAATCCTAGTTCTCATGTCGCAGACCATCCGCGATCATGGCCTTACGATGCTCGCGATTTATGAGAGCATAAATTTTCAATGATCGACGACGATCACTTACCATCGCCGGTGAACCAAAAAAGTATTGTGATCATTGGCGATGATCACCGACAGAAAATCCGTATGAGAACACCATCCGCGACCATCGGCGATCATTTCTGGGTCATATCAAAACAGATGTCAGATCTTCATTTTCCATCAAAAGCCTATTACAAGAATGTTTGTATACTTTAAGCAGCTACGAAACGAAATGAATGCAAGAAAAGTTAACAAGAATGTGAACACATGTGAACACTTCGTCGGCGATGATCGCGGTGATCGCAAACGGTTGCCGTCTGTCTGCGATCAGGTTTGCGACATACGAGAATCGGGTTAAATTATTGTTTTACTACCTTGCACTGATATTTTTGTAAGACAATATGTAATCAAGTGGACGTTCTTCAACAGCAGAATACGGTTTAAGCGTCCATGCAGACGATTATAATTTTTCCCCTGTTTCGCCGATCAATATCGTAAAAAGCGGGAAGAGGATAGAGCACCAATTTCCATTAACCTGCACAAAATGTGCTTATGTATGAATCCCTATGATAATGTATTTCTTAGAATAATATGGGTGATTTTAGGGGTTTGTTTCATCATTAAATGAATGGAAATGTATAATTTGTTAGAATCGCCCTTTCGAAAGGAACTGTTTGATTACTTAATTACTGTTTTTTTGGTTAACGAGTTTTACCAGAGTTGTATGTTGTATAGACAGAAACACAGAAAGAGTTTTTTCTAACTTAGACTCTTTATTTTGCTTGTTTGCTGCAGCAACATGAAACTCTCACGTATACACTGATAAGGATGAAAATAGATGCTCCCATAAGATTGTTAAGAGCAATTTCCATTACAGCGAATCAGGTGATCTGTTCGCGCGATCACCTGCGTCCCTCAGAAAACCAATGTCCATTTCTTCGCCAGATCGCTTGCGAAGAAAAAATATTTCCTCACAGCCTTCGAGAAATCAAAAAGCATGTGACTTAAACAACATTTTGCGATCATTTAAGCATAAAGGAAAGATAAATTTTCTATTTCTAGAATCTGGATGAAGTTATGTAACTTTTTGCTGGCGATCGCTGAAAAGTTCATGAGGAAAACCTGCTCTTTATCTCGAACTTTGCCAAATTTTCTGCTTTACTGGATAAAGAGACAGGCTGAAAATATGTATAAGTTCGCCTAGCGGAGCGGGAATTGCAGCAGCCAAGTGATAATCTGCCCATGTATACATTGGATGAAGCTGTTCTCTTTCGAGATGTGCTGCATCGCCATTATCTCAATTTCACCAATAGTAGGGATGAAAGCAGATGAGTTTTGACTCCTATGTAAAAAATACCAGACTTGTTTGATGAAATTTGGGATCAGTAACCCTGCATACTAATAGGGGTTCCTTTTCTGTCTTAAAAACTATATTTTTGTGTTCGAAGAACTTCGAACACATTGGTGTGGGGTGGATGTCACTCACTCACTCACTCACCAACTAACCAACGCTTGAACAATGGAAAACGTGTAACAATAGGGCCATTGTCAAGAATGCCATTAAGGCCATTGTCTCGGCCATTTATGCGCAATGTGCGGTTAGTTGTTCACCATTCGGCGTGCAAGCACTTTTGTCGATCTGGGGTCATGTGACAACTGACTCATCCTTGTTTACTAAATGGAACTGGAAAATTGCCACCTTGCTTTGGTAAATGACATTTCAGGCATTCTCAACATTTATCAAAGAGTTTTGCCAAAGAGCGGCAATTTCAAAACAGTTTTCAAAACAAATCATCATTATTATTATCCTCACGATGAAAATCGTCATAATAATAATAATAATGATAATCATCATCATCATCATCATCATGATTACTATCACCAGCGTTGACGGTGTGCAACATCTAAAGGAACGCTACCACCACCGGAACCACCCCTAGAACCATCACCTCGACCACCATTATCACCACCACCACAACTACCCCTACAACCATCACCACGATCACCCCGATCACAACCACCACAACCACCCCTTCAGCACCACAACCACCTCTATCACCACCACCATACCCACCATACAACCACAATCACCCCTACCAACCAGCATCATGATCATCTTTTCAGGCATACTTGAAAGTTTTTTCGTCTGACACTCCTCAGAGTTTGTACGTCAATCGAAACAATGGCGGAATTTATACCCAGATACGGCTTGAAATGCACCAATCATGAGGAGTATCTGACGAAAAAGCTTTCAAGTATGCCCGAAAATGTTTCCGCTGTTTATCGCTACCTGAGTCCAATTTATTGATCATGAGACCGAGGCCAGCACTGAAATGAGATCGCTCAAACTGGTTAAAGCGGGAGGAGCGGAAACTAACGACTCAAGCAATAAGTCTAAAATCCAGAGGCGGACTGGCAGCGAATCTTAAGGGTTGCTATTTCCAGCAAAAGGGGCCTGTTTCTACTATAGCAGTTTTTCTAGTTAGTTGCTTCTGGCGAGCTCCTCTGTAAAAAATAAATTGGAGGCATGGGCTACTGTTCATGTATATTCTTCTTTTCTTAGTTGCGATACTTCGATGGCAAAATCGTCTCCCTTTATACATATTTTCCAACTGTTTTCAGACTGAGCAAAACCAATCCAAATCTCTTCGAAATCCCAAGAAATTGAAGAGATTTGGTCAAAAAACAGCAGAAACAGTTTGTTAAAGACCCTATATAACAAGAAGGCCCGGGTTGCAATCGCAACCTAGCATCCCTGCCAGGCCGCTCCTGCTCAAATCACTCCAAGCCAATGCTCCGAGCAAACAGCTGTAGGATTGTTGACGCTGCTGCCACTGTTTGCGAAGAGTGGAAGTGCTTTATTGCAGACGAAACACGGGAAATAAAAGCAAATTTTCGCTTACACGCTTTTTTTATAAAGAACCACTTTATAAGGAACCTACATGTAGAAGGCCCGAAAATTTAAAGAACTTATACTACTAAAGAGAAAATCACTAAGGAACTTCTCAATGTCGAATGCTTTTATCACTGCAAATAACCAAGAATTAGAAAGCCGGTTCCATTCATTTGCAGTCGAAAATCACATAAATTGTACTTTACATGTATCAAATGTTTCCTTGAGTAGTCTCGAGCTTTGCTTACATGCAAATGTCTCTTTACGGCAGTTAAAACCGCTGTATGTGCAGTTAAAATTAAGGAACTATTAAGGAACTTTTGAACTACAATTGCCTCAAAGAGGCCCAAAATAAGGAACTTTAAGAACTAGTCCTTGAGGTAGGTTCCTTATAAAAAAAGCGTGTAAAATTCAAAGGTCGACTTATTCCTAGTTTCGTTTACGATGAAATTTCTACTTTCCATTCCATGGCTGCTAAAGACGAAAGCATGGCCGCTCCATTGCCAAACCTGAAACCCTTTGCTAAACAAGAAGTCCGAAAAAGTATACCCTCTAGCGCGGCACATCCCCAGCTACCTTTATTATGGAAGAACCCCCGTGGTGCGGCCGATTTAAAATCACGCCTAGCGGTTATGCTAATAAAAAAGTATTCAAATTTCAAGTTTTTTACACTTAAAATGATAGAATGCTAATCTTTATGCCTGTTGTTGCCAGCCAGACATGACCGCTTAATCAAGAAATTGTTTTGTTTTGAATTAATGCCATGTTTTTACATTTTCACAGAAACAGGTTAAAAAATATAGAGGGGGTCTTTGAGCAATTTCATTAGGGAATCCGGACAGGTCGAAATTTCAAGCAGATTAATAACCCTTATAACGTGATGTCAGTAATGGATGGTGGCAATACAATACAAGTACAACGTGGATGAACATCATTAGCATTGTGTGGAGGGTGCCAATACAACGTGGAGGGATATCATCAGCATAGTGGAGGCCCGAGTGGAGGGTGCCAATACAACGTGGAGGGATATCATCAGTACAGTGGAGGGTGCCAATGCAACGAGGAGGGTTATCATCAGTACAGGGTGCCAATACAACGTGGATGAATATGAATATCATCAGTATAATGGAGGCCCGAGTGGAGGTTTGCCAGTACAATGTCGAGGGTTATCATCAGTCTCTGGAGGGTGCCAATGCAATGTGGGGGGTTATCATCAGTCTAGCGGAGGGTGCCAATGCAATGTTGAGGGGTTCTCATCAGTACAGGGTAGGGTTATGGTTAGTAGCGTGGAGGGATATCTTCAGTACAGTTTAGGATGCGGAGTACCGTGGAGGGTTATCATCAGTACTGTAGGTGGTTATCATTTGTAACGTGGAGGGATATCATCAGTTGTACCTAACTACATTGCTATTGACACTGTTACTGATAGTTTCTTAACTTCGAAATTGCGAGAAATAGCCTCCGCCTCGCCTAAGTCAAGTGTTTCGGGCTGTTTCTGTCGTTTGTACTCTTGAAGAGTATCAGACGAGAAAAAAGCTTTTATCTATGTCCAAAGATGTTTCCCTCTCGCAATAGTTCTTTGATTTTCTAGAATTCGAGGAGAAGAGTGCGTCTCGAGTTTTGTCCCCTTGTCCCCTTAAACATAATCCAAACCCGAACCATAACTCTAGTTAATCAACAGCTTTTAGTCTCAGACCCTGGCCAAACGATCAAACATTGTAAAAACACTTGAGATTTGCTTTACAAGCAATGGTTGACCGTTTGGCCACGTCACAAAACAATGCTTGACAAGCAGAATAATTCCTTCGGCAATGTTTTGAAAAAGTTTATAAACATTTTTTGCAGGACACAAGTAAAAAATGTTTGATGAGCAATGTTTTGCGACATGGCTAAGCTATCAAATATTTTACTTGACCAGCAAATGGCAAATGTTTAACAAAAATTGTTTGACCGTTTGGCCACGTCACAAAACAATGCTTGACTAGTAGAATTCCGTCAGCAATGTTTTGAAAAAGTTTATAAACATTTTTGAATGACACAAGTAAAAAATGTTTGATGAGTAATGTTTTGCGACATGGCCAAGCTATCAAATATTTTACTTGACCAACAAATGGCAAATGTTTAACAAAACATGTTTGAAAGTTTGGCCAGGGCAGAGATTTAGGCAATATCATCCAATTTTTTGTAAACAAACACGATTCATGACAGATGAAGGAAACGATATGCCAAGCTCTTACATTTTCGACAGTTACAGTATGTGTACAGTGTTTAGCAGGTAGCTCAGTTTCAATACAGCTTTAAGTGTAGAAATTCGTTTCGAGAGTGGGAACTGGAGGTTATACAGTGTGTTGAGATTGTGCACTGCATGCAGGCAGATTACATATCCCCATACCACGCACCAATGTTTCCGCACATCGGCTCTTACGAAAAGCGATATCTTCAAAAAGCGGCCTCCATAATCTTTCGCATTTAAAAGCAGTGGGATTGAACAATATTCATAAAAAATTAAAACTACATTTATGAAGAAACCTCACTGGGGTGCTTGAAGCTTATGTGGGGCTTACGTGCAAATTGTGGCTGCTTCATTGATATATGGGCTTGCGGAATGGTATCATCATCATCATCATCATCACTATCATCATCATCATCATCATCATCATCATCATCCCCATTACCACCATCATCATCAGCAATCATCATCATCATCATCATCATCGTCATCATTATCACCATCATCATCGATACAACCATAACCAACACCACCACCACCATTACACACTTTTTTTTTATAAGAATACCTTATTTTTGCCGAGCCTCGATTATTCTTAAGCTTATTCGATTTTGAGCCTGAAAATATTCTTAAATTATTCTTAATCATCAATGTTGTAAATTGGCCTGAAGATCAAGAGAAATAAGTCAAATCTTTGTCATTTGTTATTTTATAAATAAAAAGAGTTACTGTATCAAAGAGTCAGACAGGATGTATGCATTTCAAAACAAATACAGTTGCCTGACAATCACACTTATTGTGCAGTGTAAAAAACGCAGAGAAATAAAAATGATCCTCGTCAATCTTGAGCCTCAGATTATTCTTAAAAATTCTTAAATTTCAGCAATTTTGAGCCTGAATATTCTTATAGACTGTATTCTTATAAAAAAAAGTGTGTATTAGACTTATTACCTGAGTCGTAGTTATCGCTATTGAATTGATTGGCTGAACGCTCAAACTAACGACTCCTTCAAATTCGTTTGCGAAAGTGGACTGACATTTTTTGCCTCGTTTCCATAATTCTGTTCGAATTGAAGATGACAAGTTCTGAGGTCTGGAACCTTATACACGTTTTTTTAAAAGAAAGTGGTAGAAAGTAGTACTCAACATCTTAAAAACTTAAGAAAGTTCTATACTGGATTCTTGAAACTTAAGAAAGTTCTGTTTCATACTTTCACTCCTAATGTTCTGTGTGTTATTTTTGCTCTTCTATTCAGTCGCTCATCTTCCTATTATACGAGTCTAATGATTATTTTCTTTGAAAAACGTGGTATTTGTGCAATGTATACAGTGCCTTAAACTGTGCATTCTTAGAAATACTGTATTCCAAAATTTTTTGCTAAGAAAGGTACAAGAAAGTTTTGATACTGAAAACATGAAATATCTAAGAAAGTTTCAATACTGGCCCAAAAAAAACTTTCTAATAAAGAAAAAAACGTGTAGGCCGCCAAGTGATCTCGGCACTAGTCACATTTCAATGGAAAACTACTCAGCACTTAGGTCTGGAACCCTGGAACCTAATAAGTACCGAGGTCTGGAACGTAAATGAATGTCTAGGGATCTCGACACTAATCACTAAGAATGGAGTACGTGAAGAGATTTCCCATGGAAAGTAGTCTAAGTATGAATGCATGGGTTTTGCAAAAGGTAAAACCATGGGCAAACATAAAATTAACGATTTGTAAATGAATTAAACATTCTGTCTTAAGATATTATAGTTTAGCCAATCAAGAGATTTGTTATCAATATTTGTTCGGAGATAGACGACTTAAGTCTTCAGCAGGACCGTCCCTCCATGAAAACGAAAAGGATGGCTTCCGTGGCATTTGCCCATGACATAAAACAATGCAATATTGCTATGACCAAATGCCTCGGATTGAACGGTGGCCCCCGAAATACCACATTTTGTGTAATCGTCTACTCGAATCATCTGCATTTCGCATGCGCGATGACTCAAAGACGGGGGAAGCAAGGTTTGTTATGGACGCTGCAGACTTTGGCCATCTAATCTCCCCAACAATATTAGCGTAGATATCTTCATTTTCTTTCTATATAGGCCAAATGATTAATCAACATACGAATTGTTACGTAGCAAAATCATCATGGTCTTGTATTTTCTGATCTTGCGATGTTTCAAAGGCAGGGTTCCTCGTTTGAACTCGGCTATCTCGTTTCTTGGAAGCAGCACTTGACTCCCTGTGTCGCTGTGCATTTTGAGACGGAGAGCTACCACTTCGTGATCTGTTTACACTTCTAACAGTTTTCAGTTTCGCTCTGAATCTCTCCATTGTGTTCTCTTGCGGACGAAACACAATCACGAACATTTTAGGCCCATATATGATGACAAACATTGCAGATGTAGATATAAATGAAACGAGAAGAATCGTCAATTCTCGTTCATTTTCCAACTTTAAACTGAAGTACAGCGGCAGGAAACACAGCCAAGCCAAGCAAAACGAAAACATTGCGAAACTTGTGTAACGAGCTTCGTGCAATTTTCTCGCTCTAAATGCGAAAATACTACATGTCAGCGAAATTCCAAAAATGTAGCTGAGCAAAGCTAGGAACAGAACTTTGTAGTCTTTGCCACAAGAGTATGTAACGATAATCTCCCCATTGCTACGATCAATTTCTTCGGTAAGTTTCGGCCGAAAAACGAAAAAGAAGGTAACGCAAACGATGCATGCGATTAAGGTGAGGACAACGACTGTTAGAATTTGCAATCTGTTGTTCAATACACGACTGTTTTTAGCGAGTCGTCCCGAGCCAGAAGCTTTGAAGATTCGTAACAAACGATCAGTTTTCGTGAAGGTGACGGAGACAGAAATAGTGTAGAAAATGATGAAATAGAATGGTCGTGCAACGCAGCTAGAGATTGAGGGTTCCATAAAATGCAGCATTGGCATCAAGAAGATCATCAGAATGCTTGAAAGTTGAATGCATGATAGTTCACGGTTCAGTGCTTTCACCAATGGCGTTTCCATCTGTATCCAATCACTACCATCACAAACAAAACCATTATTATCGCAGTTACAGTTAAAATAATCACAAAATACCCCAAAAATTGCTCGTTGACAAATTGGCAAGATTGGGCGTGATGCACAGTTTTGTTGTTATTAGGTACAGTTCCTTTTACACGAGGAGCACTTCAGTTTTCCGTAATTAGGCTGCACTTGATTCTGAGGGCAAACAACGCATGTCCAGCAACATGGCTTTGAAGTGAAAACTAAAGCATAGAACCCTGGATCACACACTCTGAGCAAATCGATTTCGGAGGTATCGAACTCTGATTGGGAAATACGAGTTTTGAACCTGGTAGAATCTCAAGCTTACGTGAAACTGAATCCCACTGTCCAACTGTGAAAATTCAAGATTCCCATTGACATTCTGATGAAGATTCGTAAATGAATACGATGCTACACCAGGATCGCCATTCTTATTGAAATTCACATGTAGATTTGCTTTCCCGTGAAGTTGATCTTCTGAATTTCTTTTAGAAGTTGCTCCCCAGTGACTCGTGATTTGTGCAGTTTGGTTTTGTTGAACAAAATCTCATGCAAGCTATGTGCTGCTGCGTAAACAGCATCCATTACGTTAATGTATTTATTTCGTGGCAAGGACGAAGCACCTGGGGTTACAATTGTGTTGCATCTATATTTTCCATTACTCAACGGCACGCAACCCTTACTACCCCAAAACTCATCCAACCATGGATTGTAAACAGAGTTATTAGGGTAAGGGTTTCAAGTGGTCTCGAACGGGGTATATTTAACTGCGGCGGGATAATCCTGAGCATACCACTGACAACTCTGGGTGAATTCTCGTGACCAGATTATTACTGCCCCAGGTTTCCGTGGCAATCCAAACTCGATCGTAATAATTCTGCCTTTCTGCTTCCTTTAGAAAATGTTCTGCTTGGGGATATTGACACCATAATACTGTTACCATAGATCGTTTGTCCTAATTTATTGACAATCGACTTTATTTTCATCTTCCTTTATCATTATCTGTTACATCAAAACATCACTCAATGCAACGCAGAGGTTCTCTTTCTCAAGCAAAGGGAGAAGATTTTCCACACCTAGTCTCCCATACGCATCATCTGAAGCTATAAAGGATACATACTTCCAGTTAAATTGCTTCAAAATATCGATAATAAACAAGGCCTGGAAATTATCTGGTGGAATGGTGCGTAGAAATGACGGGTAGTTCTTCTTATTCGAAAGTGCTGTTGATGTAGATGAGTAACTTATTTGTGGCATAACAACCGAACGTGCACCGAGAACACTGGCGATTCTCGTGGATGATGACGACGCGGCATCGCCAACCACGGCAATCATTGGTGGCTTTGTTTTGTTACAATAGCATTTAGCAGCATATTGAAAGACAGCTTTGTTTTTATTTTTAGACGGCACAGGCATCACGTTTGGTTCTGGTATGATATCAAGCGCTGCCTCGAGGCCTAAGTATGCATTGCAAGAATCATACAAGGCGTACCCAAATTGATACCAGGAAGTACGGTCGTGCTGTTGTTGATTTCTTCAATGGCGAAAAGGAAAGCTTGAGTCCAGGTCAAACCAGCTGGATTGAAGACAAATTGTTTTTATTTGATGAATAATAATGAACAGGGAAAATTCCTGCTATTACGTAGTCTGTGTTGACGTTTTATGCCATGTCAAGTTTGTGCAATGGTGATCATGACCATGTGTTTTGATAAAGAAAACCATGACAGCAGAATCAAAAGTGAAACTTTCAATAAAGCCAGTGGAATCATAGTTCGGTAATTGAATTCTGCAATTTTCGATATAAATTTTCAACGTTCACAGCTATTTCGTGATATTAAAATCGCCAGATAATGTGACTTTACCACAGCCAAAACCAGTGATATAAATAATTTACTTGCTATTTTGTATCAACACGTAATTACGTCGTTTTTCAGCCTACAGATTAAAATTTTGAAAAACTTGATGCTTGAAAGAATATTCCAAATCTTGAATGGCTGCGGATTTAATTTAAACTGTAAACAAACTGTAAATAATGGCGTAGATATTTCTTGATTTTAAACAATTCTTTGAAGAACACCATGCGTGCAAAATGTGACTGCAGGATATCGACTGTCTCCTACCAACGTCAAAACCAGCTTACAGGTAAACAATTCTCCTCCTGACCTGTCTTTATCGATTATTCACAAATCTAGGATTATTCTCGTTCTTTGTTCTTCAGTTTCAAAATCAGTTTCGTGCAGGCCAACATTATTCTTCGTCATTCATAATATCAACTTTTGGGGTTTTCCTTCCTCCATTCTTGCCAAAAATCAATCTTCACGCCCACCTTGGTTCCGCATGATTCCAGTGTCAGGCCGGGGGTGGAGCTTAACAGACAAAAATTTGTTGTCAACAAAACAAACATTTCTCTTCTCCTGTCAAAAACTAGCGGGTAGAAGAAATTAATAGCAAACAACTCTGTTTTAACAAATTAATTTTGACATGACGCTGTTGATCTATAAACAAAGAGTTTTAATCATTTCTCGAATCTCAACACAAAAGAATATTAATAAAAGGGCATCGACGCTTTTATAGAACAAACAGGGGGGCAACATCACATCGAAGAAGAATATTGAAAATTTGTTAAATATTGTAGTTGCTCCAAGAAAACCAAATGGAATTGGCCTGGGCGCTTATTTTATACTTTAGATTATTAGGGGCGTCTGTTGGAGAAAGAGGAACAAGGAAATTTATTTTAAAATCACAGAAAATGCGTTGAAATTCACAGAAAAGGCTTTATTTTACTGTCTACAGCTTTATGTTTCGGGCGTGTTAAACAATTTCTTGAAAAGGGGCGTTTGAAAGGAAAATTGCGTTCATACACTTTTTTTAATAAGCAACTTGACTTTCGTCCAGCGGTCCAGCCCTCAAAGTTGCTTAAAATTATAAACATTTCAGCCCTCAAAGTTGCTTACTAAAACGTTGCTTAAAATTTTTGTACCTACTAACAACCCTGACTTCGCGGGTCAAAATCGTCATCTGTTAGGCCTACAACATGACTTTTGGGAGACAGTAAGTGGAAAAACGTTAGCTAACGAACTTCAACGTGCAAAACATAAGAACGAAGAACAATTTCCTAACACAAGAAAGAGAATAAGCTTGGTTGTTTGACTTCTTAGTTGCTTACAGTACTGTTATTCAATTGAGCCCTCAAGTTGCTTAATGTCAAGGCCAGTTCAGCCCTAGTTGCTTATTGAGCACTTGCTTATTAAAAATCATCTACAATTTTCTTGTTGGACTCTTTGGATACCAGTGAACCCCTTTTTCAGTCTGAGAAACCTCTGAATTCATAAAAAAAAAAAACAGTAGAGATCACCCCCAGATCACCCTGAAAGCATATTGGTATTTGTGTAGTAAAACAGTTGTTGAAACTACATACTGTAAAACTAATTTAGTCTTTTTACAAACATATGTAAACATAAATTTTAGAATGTTTTGTTTTATTTTAGCGTCTTGTAGCACCTGCGACCATACTGAAACAATATTTATGAGAAAAAAATACAGGTGAAGAGGAAAGGAAGAAATCCTCAACAGGGCAAAAACTTCCTCGTGTTTCGCGTTTTTGTACCTTCGCAATGAAATATTGAGGAACTTGGAAGAATCACTCAACTTCCCACGCAAATAGTCATCAATTCTAATTCTGGTTAGTTGAGTAATTTCTTTTCGAAACATGAGCTAATTAATAACAATTTTCGCGATGGGAAAGTCTCTTCCTTGCTCGAATGAATGACGTCATCATTTGCAAACAAAAATAAGTAGTATTGTGCCAGGCCAGGACTCTTGTGGAAGGCACAAGTTATCCGGTTGAACAAGCTCAAGTTGAAGTTACTAAGGCAGCATCTCGCAAACATTCTAGAAAACTCTTAGCTACGCAAGAATTCTGAAAGAAGTCTCTCGAAATCTATTGTAATAGCACAAAAGTTTAGGTACAGCAGAATGCCAATAGTAATGGGCCAAGACAGGACTCTTGTGGAAGCCAAAAGTTTATTGACCAAAGGAAAGAATTTTATAGCTAAAATTTCACACACATTCTACAAATAATAACTTGTTACTAGGGATCTTGGACCCACAAAAAAATCTCTGGAAATCTTGTTGTTTCTAATGGAAATCCTGAAGCAAACCACCGGTCTCAAATAGCATCGTAACAAGACATGAGTCTTGTGGAAGGCAAAGAATTGTCTACCATGACTTGGAAACATGCAAACATTACGATAAAAAAGCAGATTTCCAACTGCAATAAGCGCATAGAAGTTCAGGTTAAAGGATTAAATTACGTATTAGAAACTTCCAATGTTTCCATAACACACTAGGAGTTTTTTAAAGGTTTTTATGAAATCAAAGGGACTTTTGCCAGTTGGAGAAGTAGGTCATAAGTGAAATCTCTTTATAAGTACCCCATTAAAACGGTTTTTAAGCAAAAAGTCCTTTTTTGCGACTCGTCAGGGACAAATTCCTCCACATGACGATGATCCCTCAAACAAAAGATGGGAGAATGCAAACGAAGACATTTCAAGGCTTTCATATCGATAACTCTGTCAAAAAAGATTTGCTTTAGAGCAAAATATTTGAGCATCATATTTACATGACAACAAGCAACGGATACTCATGAAATGACTTATGATATTTAGATAGCGTCAAGAGCAGTAAATATATTTGCTGATTTATAACACAACGTGCAAATATCAATTCAAACGAATCAACATTTCATTAAAAATGGCAGCTGCTTAAAGAGAATCTCATAAAATACTTGAAAAAACAACTACTGAGAAAATTAGAAAATTAGGCCACGCAAATAATTAGCTGCATGATTTTGAGATGAATGGTTAAAGATCGATGAAAACGCTATTGAAAAGAAAAGGTTCTAATTAAGATCCTTGTAGTACACCATAGGAATGATTACAATCACAGACCAAAGAAAAAGCTTTTGGGCAGAAAAGGATAAAGACCAGATCTTTGCAGTACGCCAAGATTAGATCTGTAGTACACCATTCTCAGAAAAAGAATTATTTACTTTTATGATCAAACTAAAAGTTTTCGGGAAGAAACAGTTTAAGCCTCAATCCTTGTAGTACACCATTCTCAAAAAAGAATAGCTAAAAAGATCATAAGCCTTCGAGTAGATAATGTCAAAGAATTAGAACATTGTAGTACACCATTCTCAAAAAGAATAGCTAAAAAGATCATAAGCCTTCGAGTAGATAATGTCAAAGAATTAGAACATTGTAGTACACCATTCTCAAAAGAGAATAGCTAAAAAGATCATAAGCCTTCGAGTAGATAATGTCAAAGAATTAGAACATTGTAGTACACCAATCTCAGAAAAGAAATTTCAAAGTTTGGTGAAGGTAGAATTATGTTTTAGCGTCAGACGCTAGGTTCTTAGAAGTAGATGAACTAACAAAACCTTTAACCTGGCTGTCACAGGGCCTCTTTTAACATAGTAACTAGGGCGGCATAGCCCCCCAGTCCCTATCATTGCCCACCTAGAATCATAAAGTTGCCCCCCTAGTACAATGTCCTTTCAAAAGAAAACTGACAAGAAAAGCCAATCTAGGCCAATCTCGAGGTTGTATTTTGAAAAATTTTCTGGGGGAACATGCCCCCAGGACCCCCTAATTACGAACATCTCTGGTGCACTGTACGCCTTCCGCGCATTTACAGCCAGTTGTAGCATAAGTGTAACTTGTACGGTATAAATTATTAACTGAGGTAGAGATGCTCCCTTGTTATTTCTCCAGCTTTGCACGACTGGTTTTGCGCATGAATTCGTGACAAAAAGGCTAAGAGAAGAATGATTTGCCAAGACTGGACTTGCACTGTGAAAGAAAGCGCTAAAAATAATACAATAGAACAATAAGTCCCCTTACATTTTGCCCCTAGTTTTATCCCCTTAAAAGAAGCCATGGCTGTCACGCTTTCGTGACATCACGAGTTAGCTGGATAAGACCACGATGCCACAACACCTCAAAAACATCAGAGATAAATGAGAATGCTATTAAGTAAGAAAGATTTTAGACCAGATCCTGAAATGACTTTTCAACAGAAAAGGAGTTAGAATAGATCATTTAAGGAGAACATTCTCAGTAAAAGGAATCGTTAACATTATAGATCAATGAAACCCATTTGAGCAGGAAAGGTTTTGATCAGCCTGAACGAATTTTCAACAGAAAAGGTTTTACGCTAGATCCTTAAAGAACACCATTCTCAGAAAAAGGAATCATTAACAGATCAACGAAAAAGCGTTGCTGCAGAAAAGGTCGAAGAAAAGATCCTTGAGTACACCATTTTTAGGAATAAAATGGTTAACATTTATACATTTGAAAAAAAAGCATTCTAGCATAAAAATTAAGACTGATCCTTGTTGTACACCATTCTTAGAACTACTTCCCTCTGGAATATGGTCTCTAATTGGGAACGAGTACAGAAGCCTTCAAACGCAAAACAAAAATATTGACCTTGTCTCCTTTCCCTTCATCCCATGTAACCTGCAAGCAGACTCAATTCTTTCTCGTCAAAAGCGTAGAATAGTTATGAGATAAGAGTTATGAGTCTCGCAAGCTACCTTCTGTCTTGTCTAGGTTTCTCGCAACAATTATAATATCTCAAACCTGTAATCTTCTTCTTCTTTCTGAATCAGATCTGCTTCTGAATTCTTGATCATCTCGTTCTGCATCTTTGAGAGTTTCTTCATACTTTTTCTTTTCTTCTTCTTTTCGCTTCTGTTCCAATGCTCTATTTGCTGCTCTGTAATGCAAAAAAAAGTGACATTAGTAGCTCTCAAACAATAGTTCTTTCTTAAAGTTTAAAGGCCCTGGTGAAATGATCAAACATTGTTTGTCAGACATTTTAAATGTGCTAAGCATTGTTCTTCAAACATTTGAAATTTGCCTCTCAAACAAAATGATTGAAAGTTTGACCAAAAATTGCTTCAAAATGCTTTTACTTGCGAGAAATGGACAACGTTTTTATTTTTTCCAAACATTGTACAGCAACATTTGTGGGACAAAGCTATGCCTGTCTGTTTGGTGCACCTTGCAAACTGGACGTCCTGAAGGAATATTGTTTGCAGTTTCCATACTATTTCAAGCACATAAAACCAAAATACCTTTGCTGGTCGATCGATCTTGATCTTTCACGGATAGCCTCTTCTCGAACTGTCGCCTCTTTTGCCTGTTTAAGTAAAGATAAACTATGTAGACTGATTACCTGAGTCGTAGATTCGCTATTGAAATTGATGGACGCTCAAACAACCAGTTTGAGCGATCTCCTTCAAGTTCTAGCCTCGGCCTCATGAGCGATAACTGGGACTCAGGTAATCAGTCTAACTACACTGCATAACACACTTCATAATATTTTCTTTATTTTCAATAAAACAAGATCTTTTTATCAGTGACTTTAAAACAATAGACCTAAACCCTTTTACACGCTTTTATTGTAAGAAAGACCTTTACAAGTAACCCCGGACTGAAAATAGCGTCAACTTTTCGCTATCTTCGAGAACGTATTTTGGACATTCTTTGAGTCGAGTAAAAGGTGATAAGATGCTAAACTATTGCTACATAAACACATGAAACAGGCAGGCTGAAAATGAATCAAAGTGTTTTAACAAAAAAAGTGAAAGCGGAATGATTATAGATAAAGTTCTTTGGCTTTCGATTTAGCAATTCGTAATAAGCAAGAAACTTAAGTGAGGGGATCTGAGAAACTTACTTCTCGTTCTCTTCGTTTGCGATCCTCTTCTTCCTTTCTTTTGAATTCTTATTTTTCTTGCTCAAGTCGCGTCTTTTCGTCTTTCTATCGTAAAAAAAAAACTTCTCGAGGTTGGTGCTCATGAAATAGGAGCAAAGTACAATTACTCACTCAGTAATATCCTGACTCGTGTTCAGAAGATAGAAAGATAGAAAAGAATCATTTCAAACTATATATCAAATCGAAAAGAGCCAGAAAGAGTAAAGATGAGATGAGACCAGTTCAATTCAGATCAATAAGCCAATCAACAAGCTAATCAATCCATCAAACAACAAACAAATCACGAAATAAACCAAACAGCCAAACAACCACAAAGCAATGAAATCACTCGCATAAAAAATCAGCTAGTCAATCAATCAGTCCATCAATCAATCTATCAGGCAACCAACTAATCAATTGAACAATCAACCAATCAATCATTCAACCAATCAACCAATCAATCAAAGAATCAATCAATCAACCAATCAACCAATCAATCAAAGAATCAATCATTCAACCAATCAACCAATCAATCAAAGCATCAATCAATCAATCAATCAATCAATCAATAAACCAATTAACCAACCAATCAAATAATCAATCAATCAATCAATAAACCAATCAATCAACTAATCAATCTAGCAATGAATCAGCCAATCAATCAATCAGTTAAACATTATGCTACATCGCTATCTTTAAATATAAATACTTTGCTAACTGACCTCCTGCTTACTCCAGAATGCATCTCGTTTGTTTGTATTTATCTCAGCTTCTGGGTTTATCTTCTTGTAAACTGCACCCTTAAAAATGAATTGTATTTTATTTATTCTTTTGAAAAGGTTTCCAAAACTTTTCAGTTTACAACACTATGTTATGCCACATGCAAGAAGTCAGGCAGTTGTCTGTATTTCATTTACAGGTAAGCTCAGATAAGGGTGATAAGCTTATGTACAAACATCAGATACACAGAAGCTTCACAGATAGGGAACAGTCAAAGAAAAAACAGGGGATTTGAGCATGCAAAATTTAGTGACATTAAAAGTGATAATTTTGATTAAGGGAAGGAACTACATTATATAAAAGCAAAGTAAGTGTGATAAGCAGTTTAAATTACTTACGACTGGTTTAATCTTTTCTGCTGGTTTTGGTTTTTCTTTGTGAAAACTATAATTGGAACCAGAGGACTTTTTCACTTTTTCAAGTACAGCATCATAATCAAGATCATCTTCTGATCTTGCATTTACAGTAACATGAGCACCCTGAAAGCCAATTTCAAAAAATATTAAAACTGAATTTTAAATTAAGATCTTTTTTCATTAGGGGTTTAGGAATCTGCCCACATCATAGCAAATTGCTTATTCTGTGTTGACAGGTCCTTGTATCACTTGTACTCTTCAATTGATCTCCATTCGTATCCCACAAGTTGATTGCTGTTCAAAATACAAAACCAATTCAACTTCAGTTTTCCTATTGGTGGATTTTCAATCTGCATCATCTGGGCATGAATTCTCTCAAAGTCATTTTTTTTGGTCTGCTACTTACTCTCAGAAGTGTTAGACAGAAAAGGTATGACCAAAATGTTTCTGTTGTTTATTGCTACCATTGTTTAGTGATACTATTGTTTCTTTGAAGTTATGTATCACTCAAAGACATTTCATTAACAAAATTTCAACTTACCCTAAAAAGATTTGTGACATCTCTGATATGATTTGCACATGTTCCTTTGACGTTTGTAGGCACACCTTCACCTTGCTGCAAAATAAAACAAGCAACTTGAATATTCAGATTTCCAGCTGATATTATCTAAATGAAATGATGCAACAGCAATGGTATAGCCAAGGGGGGAACAGGGGATAGTTGCTCCTCTAATCACTGCCAAGATAGGGTGTAAGTATCCAGGTTTAGTCTGATGTAAAAATCATCTTGGATATGTCTTTGTTTTTCCTCAAAACTGTGCCCTAATTTTTTGGACCACACACTTTTCCCTTCATCCATTGAGGTATCTAAGGAGGATTGCTGACAGTATTGGTTCCCAAATAGACTAAATTGCTTTGAGCTGCTATGTTTTGACAGACTAAGGCAAACACTCAGCCGAAATCAGGGTTGCCAGAAGCAACACAGAGGGAGGAAGCAACACAGAAGCAACACAGATGCAACACAGAAGCAACACATTTGGGGTAGACAACAGCAAAATTAAAGAATTTGGCAATTTTTAGAAGGGCAGGGGGCTTCCACTCTGACACCCCCCTTGCTTAGAACCCTTGGCTGAAATCATAGGTGTAAGGTAGAAGAATAGATCATCTATGATAGAAAATACACACTTTTTTTTTATAAGAATACCTTATTTTTTGCCGAGCCTCGATTATTCTTAAGCTTATTCGATTTTGAGCCTGAAAATATTCTTAAATTATTCTTAATCATCAATGTTGTAAATTGGCCTGAAGATCAAGAGAAATAAGTCAAATCTTTGTCATTTGTTATTTTATTAATAAAAGAGTTACTGTATCAAAGAGTCAGACAGGATGTATGCATTTCAAAACAAATACAGTTGCCTGACAATCACACTTATTGTGCAGTGTGAAAAAACGCAGAGAAATAAAAATGATCCTCGTCAATCTTGAGCCTCAGATTATTCTTAAAAATTCTTAAATTTCAGCAATTTTGAGCCTGAATATTCTTATAGACTGTATTCTTATAAAAAAAAGTGTGTATTATTCTATATGCTCCTGACTAAAATCTAAATTCGATTGATTTGGTAAGTTAAATATTTACTTGTCCGTCGCAAAAGATTTTCTTGAATATACAATACTGTACTTCCATTCGAATAAAGATGATTTGCCTGCTTGCCTCAACCCCTCATCCACCCCAAGTCGTCATCGTCGAATTGGGATGGCAAAGCAATACTCTAGGAAACCTTGCAGAGTTATAGCTAAAGCAGATGACATCGATGACCAGGTTCCATTTCAATCGGAATCAAAGTAGGAAAAAGCCAGTGAATAGTGATCGTAAATGCCATTTCCTGCAACCAGACTAGGATTATGAATCACATGGAAAGCACGTGCTTCCAGTGCCCGACATAGCCCTACCCAAGATATTTAATATTTTTAATTGAAACCTTTTGACGATGACGAAAATCGGCACTAAATTGCTATTATCCTAGCCCAAGGTTGCTGTCTTCCATAAACTTTATGTTTTTTAGTCTAGTATAGTTGCTGCCTGCGACTGACTGCAACCACTGCAACTGATCCCACCCCGCCCCTAAGCACTTTGTTCTCGACCAGCTTCCATCGGAAATCCATCTTTCAAGACAAGTGAAAACGGACAATGTGGAAGGTGATTGGGTTCAGGGATTTTTGGTCTGCATGAAGAGAAAATTGGCTGAACTGAACGTATTTGTTTTCTGGGTTACATGTGATAGCACAGGGAACGCAGGCTAATCGATCATCGCATACAAGCAGCATATGTGATCACTTCTTTGCCGATGATCGAACCTAGATCAGGTTTGCATACAAGAACCAGGCTATACATATCTTGCTTACCTCTTGTGTCTGGTCAACAAACTGATCCTGGGCAGCTGGTTCTTCGGGTTGTTCTGGTTCCTCTTCAACATGCACGGGTTCTTGCTTGGGAACCGGAGCCAGCTCCACCGCCGGTTTTACAGGCTCTGGAAGTTGCGGTGTGGGCTCCTCGGGTTGGCGTACTGGTTCTACTGGTTCATGTGTAGGTTCTGCAGGGCGGGGCACAGGTACAGCTACGGGTTTTCGTACAGTCTTCTTTGGAGCAGTCGGCGGAGGAGCTTTTTGCTGTGCAGGAGCTTCGAAGCGTTTTCGCTCCTCATCCATCGAAATTTGCCTTCCTTTTATCATTTTCTGCGCCTCCTGAAACACAAATTGGATAATGAAAGTAAACGTCTATGTTCGAAACCAAAACAATGTAGGTACAAAATGATTTTTTCCGTTTTGGTTTCGACCAAAATGCTAGTTTCCGAACTAAACTACCGCAAAATCTTTCATATTCCATACTGAGCCATGGTAGACTTATTACCTGAGTCGTAGTTATCGCTATTGAATTGAATGGCTGGACGCTCAAACTAACGACTCATTCAAATTCGTTTGCGAAAGTGGACTGACATTTTTTGCCTCGTTTCCATAATTCTGTTCGATTGAATCGTTCGATGAAATCTATTAGTCTGAAATTGGGCTCTTTGGTGCAGGCTCAATTGGTCGTCGCACTCGCACCAGTTCTGCCGGACCGGACACAGGGAAGGTAACAAGTTTTCGCAGGCTTCTTTGGAACAGTCGGCGGAGATCTGTAACACTGGCATCAATAAATAACCTCCTGTAATGTCAGAAAAAATCCCAGTGCGTCAAATCAACGTCAAATCAACTTGTTTTCTGAGCCCGAGCAAATGTGAGTTTAGATTGCTGTGAAGACTTTTGGAAGGAGGAAATGGCAAGGAGACAAAAACCCAAATGAGTACAGCCGTACGGCTAAGTACAGCTTTCCCGTGAAAATATACAGCAGCTTAGCATTAAATGACGTTTAAACAGAGTTTACCTCTGAAACAGAAGGTTTATGACTAATTTTTATAACCTATAATTTTGCTGCAAATCAACTGCTAAGAAATATAGTTTTATACGATTTTAAAACTAGCTTTACGAACAATAAAAATGTTTTCATAATCAAGCAATTTAACAAAACGTTCTACTTTTATATTCTTTAAATTTTCCACAATTCCACGCATAACTTTAAGGTCAGTTTGATAGTTTAATTTTCCAAAAACTTAACCGTAAAGAGAATTTGTAATGCTGTTATTAAATTATTATAAGTTAAAGTTAATTGAATCGGTAAAACGAATGAAAATAAACCCTCGGTTTTCAACATATAGACACAAAAAATCGTTTGTATGTTACATACCACTATCTTTCGTTAGGATGAGGGTGACGGTGCAAGACAGATGACAAGTTCTGAGGTCTGGAACCTTATACACGTTTTTTTTTTAAAAGAAAGTGGTAGAAAGTAGTACTCAACATCTTAAAAACTTAAGAAAGTTCTATACTGGATTCTTGAAACTTAAGAAAGTTCTGTTTCATACTTTCACTCCTAATGTTCTGTGTGTTATTTTTGCTCTTCTATTCAGTCGCTCATCTTCCTATTATACGAGTCTAATGATTATTTTCTTTGAAAAACGTGGTATTTGTGCAATGTATACAGTGCCTTAAACTGTGCATTCTTAGAAATACTGTATTCCAAAATTTTTTGCTAAGAAAGGTACAAGAAAGTTTTGATACTGAAAACATGAAATATCTAAGAAAGTTTCAATACTGGCCCAAAAAACTTTCTAATAAAGAAAAAACGTGTAGGCCGCCAAGTGATCTCGGCACTAGTCACATTTCAATGGAAAACTACTCAGCACTTAGGTCTGGAACCCTGGAACCTAATAAGTACCGAGGTCTGGAACGTAAATGAATGTCTAGGGATCTCGACACTAATCACTAAGAATGGAGTACGTGAAGAGATTTCCCATGGAAAGTAGTCTAAGTATGAATGCATGGGTTTTGCAAAAGGTAAAACCATGGGCAAACATAAAATTAACGATTTGTAAATGAATTAAACATTCTGTCTTAAGATATTATAGTTTAGCCAATCAAGAGATTTGTTATCAATATTTGTTCGGAGATAGACGACTTAAGTCTTCAGCAGGACCGTCCCTCCATGAAAACGAAAAGGATGGCTTCCGTGGCATTTGCCCATGACATAAAACAATGCAATATTGCTATGACCAAATGCCTCGGATTGAACGGTGGCCCCCGAAATACCACATTTTGTGTAATCGTCTACTCGAATCATCTGCATTTCGCATGCGCGATGACTCAAAGACGGGGGAAGCAAGGTTTGTTATGGACGCTGCAGACTTTGGCCATCTAATCTCCCCAACAATATTAGCGTAGATATCTTCATTTTTCTTTCTATATAGGCCAAATGATTAATCAACATACGAATTGTTACGTAGCAAAATCATCATGGTCTTGTATTTTCTGATCTTGCGATGTTTCAAAGGCAGGGTTCCTCGTTTGAACTCGGCTATCTCGTTTCTTGGAAGCAGCACTTGACTCCCTGTGTCGCTGTGCATTTTGAGACGGAGAGCTACCACTTCGTGATCTGTTTACACTTCTAACAGTTTTCAGTTTCGCTCTGAATCTCTCCATTGTGTTCTCTTGCGGACGAAACACAATCACGAACATTTTAGGCCCATATATGATGACAAACATTGCAGATGTAGATATAAATGAAACGAGAAGAATCGTCAATTCTCGTTCATTTTCCAACTTTAAACTGAAGTACAGCGGCAGGAAACACAGCCAAGCCAAGCAAAACGAAAACATTGCGAAACTTGTGTAACGAGCTTCGTTGTAATTTTCGGGCAATTTTCTCGCTCTAAATGCGAAAATACTACATGTCAGCGAAATTCCAAAAATGTAGCTGAGCAAAGCTAGGAACAGAACTTTGTAGTCTTTGCCACAAGAGTATGTAACGATAATCTCCCCATTGCTACGATCAATTTCTTCGGTAAGTTTCGGCCGAAAAACGAAAAAGAAGGTAACGCAAACGATGCATGCGATTAAGGTGAGGACAACGACTGTTAGAATTTGCAATCTGTTGTTCAATACACGACTGTTTTTAGCGAGTCGTCCCGAGCCAGAAGCTTTGAAGATTCGTAACAAACGATCAGTTTTCGTGAAGGTGACGGAGACAGAAATAGTGTAGAAAATGATGAAATAGAATGGTCGTGCAACGCAGCTAGAGATTGAGGGTTCCATAAAATGCAGCATTGGCATCAAGAAGATCATCAGAATGCTTGAAAGTTGAATGCATGATAGTTCACGGTTCAGTGCTTTCACCAATGGCGTTTCCCATCTGTATCCAATCACTACCATCACAAACAAAACCATTATTATCGCAGTTACAGTTAAAATAATCACAAAAATACCCCAAAAATTGCTCGTTGACAAATTGGCAAGATTGGGCGTGATGCATGCAGTTTTGTTGTTATTAGGTACAGTTCCCTTTTTACACGAGGAGCACTTCAGTTTTCCGTAATTAGGCTGCACTTGATTCTGAGGGCAAACAACGCATGTCCAGCAACATGGCTTTGAAGTGAAAACTAAAGCATAGAACCCTGGATCACACACCTCTGAGCAAATCGATTTCGGAGGTATCGAACTCTGATTGGGAAATACGAGTTTTGAACCTGGTAGAATCTCAAGCTTACGTGAAACTGAATCCCACTGTCCAACTGTGAAAAATTCAAGATTCCCATTGACATTCTGATGAAGATTCGTAAATGAATACGATGCTACACCAGGATCGCCATTCTTATTGAAATTCACATGTAGATTTGCTTTCCCGTGAAGTTGATCTTCTGAATTTCTTTTAGAAGTTGCTCCCCAGTGACTCGTGATTTGTGCAGTTTGGTTTTGTTGAACAAAATCTCATGCAAGCTATGTGCTGCTGCGTAAACAGCATCCATTACGTTAATGTATTTATTTCGTGGCAAGGACGAAGCACCTGGGGTTACAATTGTGTTGCATCTATATTTTCCATTACTCAACGGCACGCAACCCTTACTACCCCAAAACTCATCCAACCATGGATTGTAAACAGAGTTATTAGGGGTAAGGGTTTCCAAGTGGGTCTCGAACGGGGTATATTTAACTGCGGCGGGGATAATCCCGAGCATACCACTGACAACTCTGGGGTGAATTCTCGTGACCAGATTATTACTGCCCCAGGTTTCCGTGGCAATCCAAACTCGATCGTAATAATTCTGCCTTTCTGCTTCCTTTAGAAAATGTTCTGCTTGGGGATATTGACACCATAATACTGTTACCATAGATCGTTTGTCCTTTGCTAATTTATTGACAATCGACTTTATTTTCATCTTCCCTTTATCATTATCTGTTACATCAAAAACATCACTCAATGCAACGCAGAGGTTCTCTTTCTCAAGCAAAGGGAGAAGATTTTCCACACCTAGTCTCCCATACGCATCATCTGAAGCTATAAAGGATACATACTTCCAGTTAAATTGCTTCAAAATATCGATAATAAACAAGGCCTGGAAATTATCTGGTGGAATGGTGCGTAGAAATGACGGGTAGTTCTTCTTATTCGAAAGTGCTGTTGATGTAGATGAGTAACTTATTTGTGGCATAACAACCGAACGTGCACCGAGAACACTGGCGATTCTCGTGGATGATGACGACGCGGCATCGCCAACCACGGCAATCATTGGTGGCTTTGTTTTGTTACAATAGCATTTAGCAGCATATTGAAAGACAGCTTTGTTTTTATTTTAGACGGCACAGGCATCACGTTTGGTTCTGGTATGATATCAAGCGCTGCCTCGAGGCCTAAGTATGCATTGCAAGAATCATACAAGGCGTACCCCAAATTGATACCAGGAAGTACGGTCGTGCTGTTGTTGATTTCTTCAATGGCGAAAAGGAAAGCTTGAGTCCAGGTCAAACCAGCTGGATTGAAGACAAATTGTTTTTTATTTGATGAATAATAATGAACAGGGAAAATTCCTGCTATTACGTAGTCTGTGTTGACGTTTTTATGCCATGTCAAGTTTGTGCAATGGTGATCATGACCATGTGTTTTTGATAAAGAAAACCATGACAGCAGAATCAAAAGTGAAACTTTCAATAAAGCCAGTGGAATCATAGTTCGGTAATTGAATTCTGCAATTTTCGATATAAATTTTCAACGTTCACAGCTATTTCGTGATATTAAAATCGCCAGATAATGTGACTTTACCACAGCCAAAACCAGTGATATAAATAATTTACTTGCTATTTTGTATCAACACGTAATTCCCACGTCGTTTTTCAGCCTACAGATTAAAATTTTGAAAACTTGATGCTTGAAAGAATATTCCAAATCTTGAATGGCTGCGGATTTAATTTAAACTGTAAACAAACTGTAAATAATGGCGTAGATATTTCTTGATTTTAAACAATTCTTTTGAAGAACACCATGCGTGCAAAATGTGACTGCAGGATATCGACTGTCTCCTACCAACGTCAAAACCAGCTTACAGGTAAACAATTCTCCTCCTGACCTGTCTTTATCGATTATTCACAAATCTAGGATTATTCTCGTTCTTTGTTCTTCAGTTTCAAAATCAGTTTCGTGCAGGCCAACATTATTCTTCGTCATTCATAATATCAACTTTTGGGGTTTTCCTTCCTCCATTCTTGCCAAAAATCAATCTTCACGCCCACCTTGGTTCCGCATGATTCCAGTGTCAGGCCGGGGGTGGAGCTTAACAGACAAAAATTTGTTGTCAACAAAACAAACATTTCTCTTCTCCTGTCAAAAACTAGCGGGTAGAAGAAATTAATAGCAAACAACTCTGTTTTAACAAATTAATTTTGACATGACGCTGTTGATCTATAAACAAAGAGTTTTAATCATTTCTCGAATCTCAACACAAAAGAATATTAATAAAAGGGCATCGACGCTTTTATAGAACAAACAGGGGGGCAACATCACATCGAAGAAGAATATTGAAAATTTGTTAAATATTGTAGTTGCTCCAAGAAAACCAAATGGAATTGGCCTGGGCGCTTATTTTATACTTTAGATTATTAGGGGGCGTCTGTTGGAGAAAGAGGAACAAGGGAAATTTATTTTTAAAATCACAGAAAAATGCGTTGAAATTCACAGAAAAAGGCTTTATTTTACTGTCTACAGCTTTATGTTTCGGGCGTGTTAAACAATTTCTTGAAAAGGGGGCGTTTGAAAGGAAAATTGCGTTCATACACTTTTTTTTAATAAGCAACTTGACTTTCGTCCAGCGGTCCAGCCCTCAAAGTTGCTTAAAATTATAAACATTTCAGCCCTCAAAGTTGCTTACTAAAACGTTGCTTAAAATTTTTTGTACCTACTAACAACCCCTGACTTCGCGGGTCAAAATCGTCATCTGTTAGGCCTACAACATGACTTTTGGGAGACAGTAAGTGGAAAAACGTTAGCTAACGAACTTCAACGTGCAAAACATAAGAACGAAGAACAATTTCCTAACACAAGAAAGAGAATAAGCTTGGTTGTTTGACTTCTTAGTTGCTTACAGTACTGTTATTCAATTGAGCCCTCAAGTTGCTTAATGTCAAGGCCAGTTCAGCCCTAGTTGCTTATTGAGCACTTGCTTATTAAAAATCATCTACAATTTTCTTGTTGGACTCTTTGGATACCAGTGAACCCCTTTTTCAGTCTGAGAAACCTCTGAATTCATAAAAAAAAAAAACAGTAGAGATCACCCCCAGATCACCCTGAAAGCATATTGGTATTTGTGTAGTATAAAACAGTTGTTGAAACTACATACTGTAAAACTAATTTAGTCTTTTTACAAACATATGTAAACATAAATTTTAGAATGTTTTGTTTTATTTTAGCGTCTTGTAGCACCTGCGACCATACTGAAACAATATTTATGAGAAAAAAATACAGGTGAAGAGGAAAGGAAGAAATCCTCAACAGGGCAAAAACTTCCTCGTGTTTCGCGTTTTTGTACCTTCGCAATGAAATATTGAGGAACTTGGAAGAATCACTCAACTTCCCACGCAAATAGTCATCAATTCTAATTCTGGTTAGTTGAGTAATTTCTTTTCGAAACATGAGCTAATTAATAACAATTTTCGCGATGGGAAAGTCTCTTCCTTGCTCGAATGAATGACGTCATCATTTGCAAACAAAAATAAGTAGTATTGTGCCAGGCCAGGACTCTTGTGGAAGGCACAAGTTATCCGGTTGAACAAGCTCAAGTTGAAGTTACTAAGGCAGCATCTCGCAAACATTCTAGAAAACTCTTAGCTACGCAAGAATTCTGAAAGAAGTCTCTCGAAATCTATTGTAATAGCACAAAAGTTTAGGTACAGCAGAATGCCAATAGTAATGGGCCAAGACAGGACTCTTGTGGAAGCCAAAAGTTTATTGACCAAAGGAAAGAATTTTATAGCTAAAATTTCACACACATTCTACAAATAATAACTTGTTACTAGGGATCTTGGACCCACAAAAAATCTCTGGAAATCTTGTTGTTTCTAATGGAAATCCTGAAGCAAACCACCGGTCTCAAATAGCATCGTAACAAGACATGAGTCTTGTGGAAGGCAAAGAATTGTCTACCATGACTTGGAAACATGCAAACATTACGATAAAAAAGCAGATTTCCAACTGCAATAAGCGCATAGAAGTTCAGGTTAAAGGATTAAATTACGTATTAGAAACTTCCAATGTTTCCATAACACACTAGGAGTTTTTAAAGGTTTTATGAAATCAAAGGACTTTTGCCAGTTGGAGAAGTAGGTCATAAGTGAAATCTCTTTATAAGTACCCCATTAAAACGGTTTTTAAGCAAAAAGTCCTTTTTTGCGACTCGTCAGGGACAAATTCCTCCACATGACGATGATCCCTCAAACAAAAGATGGGAGAATGCAAACGAAGACATTTCAAGGCTTTCATATCGATAACTCTGTCAAAAAAGATTTGCTTTAGAGCAAAATATTTGAGCATCATATTTACATGACAACAAGCAACGGATACTCATGAAATGACTTATGATATTTAGATAGCGTCAAGAGCAGTAAATATATTTGCTGATTTATAACACAACGTGCAAATATCAATTCAAACGAATCAACATTTCATTAAAATGGCAGCTGCTTAAAGAGAATCTCATAAAATACTTGAAAAAACAACTACTGAGAAAATTAGAAAATTAGGCCACGCAAATAATTAGCTGCATGATTTTGAGATGAATGGTTAAAGATCGATGAAAACGCTATTGAAAAGAAAAGGTTCTAATTAAGATCCTTGTAGTACACCATAGGAATGATTACAATCACAGACCAAAGAAAAAGCTTTTGGGCAGAAAAGGATAAAGACCAGATCTTTGCAGTACGCCAAGATTAGATCTGTAGTACACCATTCTCAGAAAAAGAATTATTTACTTTTATGATCAAACTAAAAGTTTTCGGGAAGAAACAGTTTAAGCCTCAATCCTTGTAGTACACCATTCTCAAAAAAAGAATAGCTAAAAAAGATCATAAGCCTTCGAGTAGATAATGTCAAAGAATTAGAACATTGTAGTACACCATTCTCAAAAAAAGAATAGCTAAAAAAGATCATAAGCCTTCGAGTAGATAATGTCAAAGAATTAGAACATTGTAGTACACCATTCTCAAAAAGAGAATAGCTAAAAAAGATCATAAGCCTTCGAGTAGATAATGTCAAAGAATTAGAACATTGTAGTACACCAATCTCAGAAAAAGAAATTTCAAAGTTTGGTGAAGGTAGAATTATGTTTTAGCGTCAGACGCTAGGTTCTTAGAAGTAGATGAACTAACAAAACCTTTAACCTGGCTGTCACAGGGCCTCTTTTAACATAGTAACTAGGGCGGCATAGCCCCCCCCCAGTCCCTATCATTGCCCACCTAGAATCATAAAGTTGCCCCCCTAGTACAATGTCCTTTCAAAAGAAAACTGACAAGAAAAGCCAATCTAGGCCAATCTCGAGGTTGTATTTTGAAAATTTTCTGGGGAACATGCCCCAGGACCCCCTAATTACGAACATCTCTGGTGCACTGTACGCCTTCCGCGCATTTACAGCCAGTTGTAGCATAAGTGTAACTTGTACGGTATAAATTATTAACTGAGGTAGAGATGCTCCCTTGTTATTTCTCCAGCTTTGCACGACTGGTTTTGCGCATGAATTCGTGACAAAAAGGCTAAGAGAAGAATGATTTGCCAAGACTGGACTTGCACTGTGAAAGAAAGCGCTAAAAATAATACAATAGAACAATAAGTCCCCTTACATTTTTGCCCCCTAGTTTTATCCCCTTAAAAGAAGCCATGGGCTGTCACGCTTTCGTGACATCACGAGTTAGCTGGATAAGACCACGATGCCACAACACCTCAAAAACATCAGAGATAAATGAGAATGCTATTAAGTAAGAAAGATTTTAGACCAGATCCTGAAATGACTTTTCAACAGAAAAGGAGTTAGAATAGATCATTTAAGGAGAACATTCTCAGTAAAAGGAATCGTTAACATTATAGATCAATGAAACCCATTTGAGCAGGAAAGGTTTTTGATCAGCCTGAACGAATTTTCAACAGAAAAGGTTTTACGCTAGATCCTTAAAGAACACCATTCTCAGAAAAAGGAATCATTAACAGATCAACGAAAAAGCGTTGCTGCAGAAAAGGTCGAAGAAAAGATCCTTGGAGTACACCATTTTTTAGGAATAAAATGGTTAACATTTATACATTTGAATGAAAAAGCATTCTAGCATAAAAATTAAGACTGATCCTTGTTGTACACCATTCTTAGAACTACTTCCCTCTGGAATATGGTCTCTAATTGGGAACGAGTACAGAAGCCTTCAAACGCAAAACAAAAATATTGACCTTGTCTCCTTTCCTTCATCCCATGTAACCTGCAAGCAGACTCAATTCTTTCTCGTCAAAAGCGTAGAATAGTTATGAGATAAGAGTTATGAGTCTGCACGCAAGCTACCTTCTGTCTTGTCTAGGTTTCTCGCAACAATTATAATATCTCAAACCTGTAATCTTCTTCTTCTTTCTGAATCAGATCTGCTTCTGAATTCTTGATCATCTCGTTCTGCATCTTTGAGAGTTTCTTCATACTTTTTCTTTTCTTCTTCTTTTCGCTTCTGTTCCAATGCTCTATTTGCTGCTCTGTAATGCAAAAAAAAGTGACATTAGTAGCTCTCAAACAATAGTTCTTTCTTAAAGTTTAAAGGCCCTGGTGAAATGATCAAACATTGTTTGTCAGACATTTTAAATGTGCTAAGCATTGTTCTTCAAACATTTGAAATTTGCCTCTCAAACAAAATGATTGAAAGTTTGACCAAAAATTGCTTCAAAAATGCTTTTACTTGCGAGAAATGGACAACGTTTTTTATTTTTTTCCAAACATTGTACAGCAACATTTGTGGGACAAAGCTATGCCTGTCTGTTTGGTGCACCTTGCAAACTGGACGTCCTGAAGGAATATTGTTTGCAGTTTCCATACTATTTCAAGCACATAAAACCAAAATACCTTTGCTGGTCGATCGATCTTGATCTTTCACGGATAGCCTCTTCTCGAACTGTCGCCTCTTTTGCCTGTTTAAGTAAAGATAAACTACACTGTAGACTGATTACCTGAGTCGTAGATTCGCTATTGAATTGAATTGATGGACGCTCAAACAACCAGTTTGAGCGATCTCCTTCAAGTTCTAGCCTCGGCCTCATGAGCGATAACTGGGACTCAGGTAATCAGTCTAACTACACTGCATAACACACTTCATAATATTTTCTTTATTTTTCAATAAAACAAGATCTTTTTATCAGTGACTTTAAAACAATAGACCTAAACCCCTTTTACACGCTTTTATTGTAAGAAAGACCTTTACAAGTAACCCCGGACTGAAAATAGCGTCAACTTTTCGCTATCTTCGAGAACGTATTTTGGACATTCTTTGAGTCGAGTAAAAGGTGATAAGATGCTAAACTATTGCTACATAAACACATGAAACAGGCAGGCTGAAAATGAATCAAAGTGTTTTAACAAAAAAAGTGAAAGCGGAATGATTATAGATAAAGTTCTTTGGCTTTCGATTTAGCAATTCGTAATAAGCAAGAAACTTAAGTGAGGGGATCTGAGAAACTTACTTCTCGTTCTCTTCGTTTGCGATCCTCTTCTTCCCTTTCTTTTTGAATTCTTATTTTTTCTTGCTCAAGTCGCGTCTTTTCGTCTTTCTATCGTAAAAAAAAAACTTCTCGAGGTTGGTGCTCATGAAATAGGAGCAAAGTACAATTACTCACTCAGTAATATCCTGACTCGTGTTCAGAAGATAGAAAGATAGAAAAGAATCATTTCAAACTATATATCAAATCGAAAAGAGCCAGAAAGAGTAAAGATGAGATGAGACCAGTTCAATTCAGATCAATAAGCCAATCAACAAGCTAATCAATCCATCAAAACAACAAACAAATCACGAAATAAACCAAACAGCCAAACAACCACAAAGCAATGAAATCACTCGCATAAAAAAAATCAGCTAGTCAATCAATCAGTCCATCAATCAATCTATCAGGCAACCAACTAATCAATTGAACAATCAACCAATCAATCATTCAACCAATCAACCAATCAATCAAAGAATCAATCAATCAACCAATCAACCAATCAATCAAAGAATCAATCATTCAACCAATCAACCAATCAATCAAAGCATCAATCAATCAATCAATCAATCAATCAATAAACCAATTAACCAACCAATCAAATAATCAATCAATCAATCAATAAACCAATCAATCAACTAATCAATCTAGCAATGAATCAGCCAATCAATCAATCAGTTAAACATTATGCTACATCGCTATCTTTAAATATAAATACTTTGCTAACTGACCTCCTGCTTACTCCAGAATGCATCTCGTTTGTTTGTATTTATCTCAGCTTCTGGGTTTATCTTCTTGTAAACTGCACCCTTAAAAATGAATTGTATTTTATTTATTCTTTTTGAAAAGGTTTCCAAAACTTTTCAGTTTACAACACTATGTTATGCCACATGCAAGAAGTCAGGCAGTTGTCTGTATTTCATTTACAGGTAAGCTCAGATAAGGGTGATAAGCTTATGTACAAACATCAGATACACAGAAGCTTCACAGATAGGGAACAGTCAAAGAAAAAACAGGGGATTTGAGCATGCAAAATTTAGTGACATTAAAAGTGATAATTTTGATTAAGGGAAGGAACTACATTATATAAAAGCAAAGTAAGTGTGATAAGCAGTTTAAATTACTTACGACTGGTTTAATCTTTTCTGCTGGTTTTGGTTTTTCTTTGTGAAAACTATAATTGGAACCAGAGGACTTTTTCACTTTTTCAAGTACAGCATCATAATCAAGATCATCTTCTGATCTTGCATTTACAGTAACATGAGCACCCTGAAAGCCAATTTCAAAAAATATTAAAACTGAATTTTAAATTAAGATCTTTTTTTCATTAGGGGTTTAGGAATCTGCCCACATCATAGCAAATTGCTTATTCTGTGTTGACAGGTCCTTGTATCACTTGTACTCTTCAATTGATCTCCCATTCGTATCCCACAAGTTGATTGCTGTTCAAAATACAAAACCAATTCAACTTCAGTTTTCCTATTGGTGGATTTTCAATCTGCATCATCTGGGCATGAATTCTCTCAAAGTCATTTTTTTTGGTCTGCTACTTACTCTCAGAAGTGTTAGACAGAAAAGGTATGACCAAAAATGTTTCTGTTGTTTATTGCTACCATTGTTTAGTGATACTATTGTTTCTTTGAAGTTATGTATCACTCAAAGACATTTCATTAACAAAATTTCAACTTACCCTAAAAAGATTTGTGACATCTCTGATATGATTTGCACATGTTCCTTTGACGTTTGTAGGCACACCTTCACCTTGCTGCAAAATAAAACAAGCAACTTGAATATTCAGATTTCCAGCTGATATTATCTAAATGAAATGATGCAACAGCAATGGTATAGCCAAGGGGGGAACAGGGGATAGTTGCTCCTCTAATCACTGCCAAGATAGGGTGTAAGTATCCAGGTTTAGTCTGATGTAAAATCATCTTGGATATGTCTTTGTTTTTCCTCAAAACTGTGCCCTAATTTTTTGGACCACACACTTTTCCCTTCATCCATTGAGGTATCTAAGGAGGATTGCTGACAGTATTGGTTCCCAAATAGACTAAATTGCTTTGAGCTGCTATGTTTTGACAGACTAAGGCAAACACTCAGCCGAAATCAGGGTTGCCAGAAGCAACACAGAGGGAGGAAGCAACACAGAAGCAACACAGATGCAACACAGAAGCAACACATTTGGGGTAGACAACAGCAAAATTAAAGAATTTGGCAATTTTTAGAAGGGCAGGGGGCTTCCACTCTGACACCCCCCTTGCTTAGAACCCTTGGCTGAAATCATAGGTGTAAGGTAGAAGAATAGATCATCTATGATAGAAAAATTAGACAGTTTACAATCTTCCATGCTTACCCAGTTTACAAAGACAATCTTTGGTAAGTTTGTATTTGGATCATTAACTCTGCATCCAGCATACAAAATTTTACCATCACTTAAATCTTCAACCATCTCTTCAAAGCCATCCTCTGTAAAATAAAAGAAATGATACTGTAATAACCATTGCAACAATTAATATACTACAGTATTTTACACAATTAGCAAATCAAAAAAATGAAATTAAGTCAGCTAAAATAAGAAAAGCGTGGGTTTTTTCCCCGAGAAGTTTTTCCATGGTTTAGGTAGCTCATTGAGGTACCAGGGTTTTGCCAACTTTGGATATCTTTTTGAGTATCCTTTTTGCTGATTTTCGGAAATATTCAGGTGTCATTTTAAAAATTTGGGTAAATTTTCAAGAGATATCAGTTCATATTTTAATGGCAGTAGCGCGCTTTTACGGTCAATTTTTTATTTCAAATGCAATTCTCAGTGGCCTTGAGCAATCACCCGGGTATTCCGCACAAAAGATTCCGTCAAAGACCCAAATAATGACATCAGTATATATGACTGCTGCTTTAGTCCACATTTCTTTTTGGATTTGCACTTTATGATATCTCATGTGAGTCTTCATTTCGGTCTTCTTTTTACCCCATGGAGGCTCTGTACCCTGTTTTATTTATATATTTATTTATTTACCAGTATACTGATTGCCTTCTAAAAAGAAGCTTAACATCAGTGTCATAAAAATAAAAATTATTAACAGGAAAAATATTAGCTTAGTAAACAAAATTTTTTTTTTTTTTTTGTTTTTTTGTTTTCTGGAAGAACCCCTGGGGTTTGTTTTCATGCCTGTCTATGAATCCTCATAATCATACCTCCAGTTCCAACAATTTTTAAGTCAAATGTTTTTCCTTCATAGCCAAAAACTACCCTGGAAAGATAAAATGTTTGACATGAAACTGACACTAAAGATACTATAAAAAAGTATAAAATAGAAACTAAAATTCTGCTATATCCTCCCCTTCCCCGCCCGGCCTACCCAGGCACCAGAGTCCTCGCCTTCCTTGCTTGACGCAAAAAGAACCTAAACCTCAAAATTATAAAACGATCTTACCAATCATTTTTAGAGTCTGGTTTGTGTAAATCTGCCCATGCCTTTTCCAGCTCAGCCTTATACTTATTTAGGTTTATTCGAGACATAATTTAGAGGTTTTGGCCCCAGAAAAACTTGCAACCGTTCACTTCAAATAAGGAAGCAAGAAGCTCCTTACAAACATTTCCTCTTCTTGTCTCGATGTGAAACTGAGACAATTCAATTCAATGAAATGAGATTTCAAAAACTTTTGGCGACGGAAGAAAATGGCGCTGGTTGGATGCTTCTTGGAGATCCGAAATAATTCAAATTAAAATGGAAAATGCTGCAGAAAAAGTCGATTCTACTTGCCATCTGTCAGAAAGTGTATTCTTTGCTTTGAAAAATGCATATAAGGGGCTGAAAAACGAGATACGACAAGAAAAGGTACTACCGGATGCACCCCGTAGGCCGTAGATGTACCCCCAAAAACTAGGTGTAACCCCCCAAAACTAGGTGTAGTGTAGGTACCCCTAACCACAAAAACTCCTTATCTTACACCAAACCTAGCTAGCCGACAATTTCAATGTTCTTCATTTGCATGCAACCTTCCAAAGTACATTCCATGTTATTGCCAATGTTGGAAAACACACCAAAGCCTGACTTCATACAAAAGAAACAATAGACCTATTGTTCATCCGTAATCGAAAGATATCATCCCAGCCTGGGTACATTCCGTGTTACCGTTTGCAGAATATGGCTTTTTCAATGAGATCTTGGGTGTGCAAGAGCCCCATTTTATTGTTCTATTCTACGGTTAACCTATTGTTCTATTGCAAAATTTGAGTGTGCAAGTGCCCAACTCTGCAGTGTGGGTTACTGCCATGCCGGACAATAGGCCAACCAAATTGGATGTCACCCCAAGAAGTCTAAACAACAACAAGAAACAACAAATCTATTGTTTTATAATTGAAATAATAGTCTAGGCTTTTGTTTTAAAAAAGATCCAGCAAGCGCACTATAAAGTTTCAAACTCTGCACCAGATATCTCAGGCATAGGCTCCATGGAATGTACCCTGGCATCCAAGACTAATGTTTTTCTAAAACATCTATGCCAGTCACATGTTTCCCTTTTTTTTGCAGGAACTGTACCAAAGGATATGCTCCGTGTTATCAGTCCCTCCCATTATTTCTGTTTTGAGAGTCAACACTCTGGAAGAAAATGCAGTGTCAGCAAAAGACTCGCTACAAAGACTTCTTAACAGGTGAGTATATTACACTCAGATCGGAAAGTTTCACTGTGGCATCTTGGATTGCATAGGTCAATTGTTTAAAACAGTAGGTCAGTTAATTAAAACAATGTGTCAATTGCTTAAAGCAATAGATCAATTGTTTAAAACAATAGGTCAATTGTTTAGAACAATAAGACAATTATTCATAAAAATAAGTTTATTGTTATACCCCATTAGTAAGTTTCAGGACAGATCTATCTGCCAAACAAGGCAAACTTTCAAATCTGGCATTACAAGATTGATCCTCATCTGGGTATAAATCTTGCCTTAGTCATTTGATTTAGGCTGTTTCTGACGTTTATACTCTGAAGGGTGTTAGACGAAAAAAGCTTTTAAGCATACCCGAAATGTTTCCGTTGTTTATCGCAATTCTAATATCTTTCTCGCTATTCAAGGAAGTATGCCAGCTCAAGCCAGAAGTTAAACGTCTCTCTACATGACAAGGTTCAAGACATTCTTATAGTGACACCAGTCAGTGACGGAAAGAAAATTTCTCCTGCAAAGGAAGAAGTCATTGTTGGAGAGCTTTGTGGGGTAGCTGTGTTACGTGGGGCTCATGTTTTTGCACCTGGAGTTATGGGGACACCATCAGGTAAAAGATACTGTATTCCAGTCATTGGCTTATTTCATTCTCTTCATTTCATTTTCATTTCTTACATTTTCAATACTTCCTACTTTGATGGGAGACTAATGATGGGACAGGGATCCCTCCCGAAACATTGCCCAGATACATATCAAAGGCTTGTCATGATAAGCAGCAATTTCAAATCTAATACTGTATACTTTGCTTTGTTTCAGGTATGAAGAAAGGTGATTTGGTTGCAGTTTATGCTGATCTTGATGCAAAGTGTAGAAAAGGATACACAAAAGTCTATTCTGGAAGAAAATATTTTGTAGGAAATGGAAGAGCTGTGATGAGCAGAGATGAGCTTTTCAAGGACTGCACCACACCACCTATGTAAGTGTCGTGCATTTCTCTCCTTGCAGACTGTTATCTGAAAAATAGGAAGGGTATTACCTCTTCAATGATCAAAATGCCACACATCTCATTCCAGCCTTTTGTAGGAAAGGTATTAAAGCATAATCCTGGTTTCTATTAAATGTTTGAACTCATTTCATTTCTCATAAAAATGCTTATGATTCAATGATTGCCAACGCTGCATAATTCCAGAGAGCATCTGAGCATGCAAACATTAAATCAGGAAAAGAGCACATTAAATTCTACAAAACTATAGAAGCCAAGCAAGTTGTTAATTATTTACTCGTCATGACCTATCCCACTGCATGCTAGGCACAAAATCCCCACCTTGTGACAGTAAGAAATGAATGTACCTATTAACCATCAACAGTTATCAAAAGCTGACCCTAATAAGACCCATACTGACTGAGCATACCGTTCTCTTTAAGAGAAGTTTTTATTACTCTATAAATCCCCTACAGTAGTCTGTCTTTCTAAGAAACCTCTTCCTGCTCAAAAAATAAGTCAAATAATAAATGTTTTCTACTTGCATTTTCAGGGGTGTAGCATTGGATATGACAGAATCATTATTTGGATTACCGTCATTTGATGAGCTCAATAATGAAGTATATTTTGCTCAGAACCTTCCGTCAGTGTTGGTCGGACATAATCTCGAACTAAAGAGAGATGAAGTGATTCTAGATTTGTGTGCTGCACCAGGTTAGTTAAAAAAGATTTTTTTGCTTTCTTCTTGTGTTCAAAAAATGTCCAAGAAATCAATTTTCACGACATTTCACATTTCCCATTCTCCAAAAAGGGAAAGTTCGACGTTTCGCAGATCTTATGTGAGAGGCTATCAATGACGGTATACCGTCTCGCGCGTATCGCTGCGAGGGGCTATGCACAAGCTATCGATGGTAGACCGTCTTGCACAAACTACTTCTCGTAGTATCTATGGGAAAGTCTATCGATTGGCTATCGACTGTAGACCGTCTCGTACGTTCGTCGTCTCGTAGTAGCTATATATGCGAGAGGTTATCGACAAGTCATCGACAGTAGAGGGTTTCGTACGTACAGACTCTCATAGTATCTATGTGAGAGGCTATCGATTGGCTATCGACGACGGTAGACCGTCTCGTGCGTATCGCTTCATGGGGCTATGGATAAGCGATCAACGGTACAACGTCTCGTACGTACGACGTCTATCGTTTGGCTATCGACGATGATAAAGCGCCATGTGCGCATCGTTGCGAAGGGTGATCGACAGTCCATCGACGGTAGACCGTCTCTTGCGTACGGCGTATCGTAGTATCTATCACGACGTTAGATCGTCTCATGCGTCTCTTAGTATTCTTGCGCGAAGCTTTCGACGACGTTCGACCGTCTCCTATGGAGTACCGTAGTTTATTTTTGTCTCGCTTATCTTTACAGGAGGGAAAACTACTCACGTTGCTATCTTATTACAAAACACAGTGAGTTGTATACAATTTAACCATTTCGTTTGTAATTCCAGCCTTTTTTCATGTTTTACCTAGCTAATTTGAGGCATTTCTGATTCATATAGGGAAAAGTTATTGCGATTGATAAATCAAAATCAAAAGTTAAAAAGATGCAGAAGAATGGTCTTGAACAACATTTGACAAATGTTATATGCCATGCGTACGATAGCACGCAGTTGTGTCAGGATGGCGCTGGTGAGTCCAGTTTATGAAAGTTGTTTATTCGTAAAACGACTTTTTTTCTTAATTTAGGTAAATTTTCTTGTGTACCTTTCACTTCGTTCAGTCCTTGTTTTTTTAAATCTGACTGGCTTATGAGACCCTGGACAAACGACATTTCACTGAACATCGTCCAAAATTAAAGTTCAGTGAATAACGAGTTCATTTGGCCAGCTTGTTCAATCAATGAGCATCTTTCAGTGAATGTTTGATTTGAGTTAAACATGTTTAGTAAATAAAACTTGTTCATTGGTACGTTAATTTCATTTGGCCACTCCGAGCCATTCAACTTAGCATTTATCTGAAAAGCACTTGCGCATGTTAATAAATGGTGGCAGCCTTCTCAATTTTTTCAGTTAAAAAGCTTGAATTTCGCGCCAAACTAACCGCATGAAACGGAGGCTGAGAATGTTCAGCAAATGTTCAGTGAAATGTTCAGTTAATTTACCCAGGGCATGACTTTGGCGTTCCCTAAAACTTGGGCTAGATTTTTTAGACTCTTGTCATCATCAACCCCAGCCTTATTTATTGTTAGCTTTATCTCAAGTTTTTACTCTTGAAATGAGCTTTGTTAGCATTCATCTTAATGATAAAGTTCTCCTCTTTTAGAGCTTCCTATGGAAAATTTCAAACCCCCTTTTCCGCCGGAATCTTTTGACAAGATCATTCTCGACCCTCCATGCAGTGCCTTGGGGCAGAGACCACAACTGCAGTGTAATATGACTTCACAGGAGCTCGAGTCGTTTCCAGTCTATCAGAGAAAACTTTTACGACAAGTAAGTTGGTAAAATAAATGTTTTCGCTGCAAATGGCCCCATTGATAACTTTTTCAGACCGACGCACTTATTATGTAGGCGCAGTCTCTGTATCATAGGTAATAACAAGCGTAATATGAGAGTAATAATACTTTCAAGGGTATATTATTGCTTTGAATTGCACAACGAATATCTTCAACGCGATATTTAACACTATTCTGATTGAGAGAATGTGAATCGCTTTAGTTTTCTTCGACTTCCCAACATGTTCCATGGGGATTTAGCTTAAATCATGCCCATGTTTAGAGAATTTCAGGGCCAAAAACACACCCATATGGGCGGCACATACCCGTACCCAAATTATATGAAGTATCTAGTAGCTACCCCCGGGCAATAACCATGTTAAACCGCCTTCAGCTGTCAAGATTTGTAGTGAACTGATTGTTTTTAAATTTCAGGCTGTTCGGTTACTGAAACCAGGGGGTATACTGATGTATTCGACATGTACATTGACAGTTTCTGAAAATGAAAATCAAGTTGCTTGGGCACTAAAAATTTCACAGAACTTGAACTTGCACCTCAGGTGAGAGAACTTAAGACGTTCTTTTCTGCCATTCTAATAAACTCAATGTGCTCTTCTTCTTTGCCCTATTTATCTTGATGGCATACACGTGTTCCTAGTGTTACCTACAATCTAGGGGCAAATCATTCTGTGGAATCTCGTTTCGTTCACTTTCGGCCGGAATCTCTGTTGTTGTCGTAGATTCCCTTTAAGAATCCTTTAGTTTCATTATGAATCTCGTACCATATGCTTTTGTTGAGGAGTGAAATGCCCCTCGCTTACAATGGCTGCCAAAAGTAGTTGGAACGCCCTAGATTTTTCATAGGAATTACTGGAAATTTCAGACAATCTCTGACAACCTCTCCTCTCCCGTTGAACACTTTGATAATATTGATAATCGAGGCCCCTCTACGGTATTCAGGATATGGTATATTTCCAGGAAAAATCACTTGGATGTGGTATAATGCTAGAAAAATGTGGGGAAAATTGAGTATTTTTCTGGAATTTTTGGGACAATGGATAGACATTTCAGGAACTCATATAGGGGATAAAGAACCCTTATTTTGACCCCCTGATGCCCTGATGGGGCCTCGCAATTTTCTGAATTGGAATAACTTTTGACAGGCATTTTAGCGGCTCTAGCCGAGCCCTAGCAGCCCTAACGACCCTAATCTAGTAACCCATAATAGCCCTAGCCCCAACAGACCCATTTCTTCAAATTAACTTTACCTTGCCTCGTTACATTAGAACAGGTTTATCTTAATCACCCTCGTATAACTTTTCAGAAAATTCACTTGGGTAGAACTGGAATTATTGGTCATGATCTGGACGACGACAATTGTAAAATGGTTCAAAGATTCGACCCTTGCATCAATGAAATCACAAGAAAAACTGACATTATTAACGAAAAAATATCAGTAA
>JACTAT010000039.1:2512281-2558662 GCA_014526335.1 Chrysaora quinquecirrha | reverse complement strand
AAAATAAAGAAGCTTATAAAGTTAAATTAACATATCAAGCTTTATTAACAAAAATGTTGTTCTTTTTCTCCTTCTTGCGTCCATTTAGGCCTATAACTATTTTAGATTACAGTTGACATCCGCTATCTCGACTGCCCGCTATCTCGAACATTCGCTATCTCGAACGATTTTCCATTTCCCCTCGTTTTGGTATAAGGGTTTGTATAGAAAAATCATCCGCTATCTCGAACCCCGTTATCTCGAACATTCGCTGTCTCGAACCATTTTCGATTTCCCATGGAGGAAAACCTGCTCTTTATCTCGAACTTTGCCAAATTTTCTGCTGAACTGGATAAGACTGAAAATATGTATACACTCTTTTTTTTATAAGAATACTATAAATTTTGCCCAGCCTCAATATTCTTAAGAAATTTTCGTTTTGAGCCTGAAAATATTCTTAAAGTATTCTTATTTTTTCAAACATGATATGGTTTCAGGGGAACATAGTTAAAGGAAAAATTACAAGTAAACGGCGGAGCGAAAGAAAAATTCAACTATTATAACAATAAGAATGTTGTTTAACAATCATGAAGTTTCGTTTTAACATTGCAAAACAGGCAACTGCTGAAAAATGAGGCACAAATATGCGAGCTGAGGCTGAGCATATTCTTACAATATTCTTAAAAATTGGATGATTCTGAGCCTCAATATTCTTATAAACTTTATTCTTATAAAAAAAAAAGAGTGTAAGTTCACCTAGCGGAGCGGGAATGGCAGCAGCTAAGTGATATGCTGCCCATGTATCAATAGATGAAGCTGCTCTCTTTCGAGATGTGCTGCATCGCCATTGTCTCAATTTCACCAATAGTAGGGATGAAAGCAGATGGGCTTTGACTTCTATGTAAAAAATACAAGACTTGTTTGATGAAATTTGGGATCAGTAACCCTGCATGTTAATAGGGGTTCCTTTTCTGACTTAAAAACTATAATTTCTTATATTTATATGGGGCATCCGTTATCTCGAACATTCGCTATCTCGAACAAATTCCAGTCTCCCTTGAGAGTTCGAGATAGCGGATGTCAACTGTATATGCGGATCGATTCTGAAACTGTTTCGTAATAAGTTAAATAAGCGTTTCCAGGCCCCAAACGTGTTTCCTTGAATCTCAACCGTAAAACCGTTTGGACCCTTGTACCAGCCACTAAGTTGGTCCAAATATTAGAAATTTTGGCCTAGGCCTCAAAACAAGCTTTCGTTTCCGAAAAATGTCCTAAGCAAGGAAATGCGAAGAATTTCATCGATAGCTGTCAGAAAGGATACAGTGCAGTGTATTATCATCAATTCTTGGTTTCTATAAAATGTTATTTACATAAGTTTCGGCCTACTTCGGTGTGCTGACGAAATTGTGACGTTATTTTCTCACTTCTATTGTTTGAGCAGCATGTTAACTCAAGATGTCCACCATCTTCCAGAAAAATGTCGCATCGACCCAGACCTCTTCGAGAAAGACCGTTGAAAGGACCCGTTTGGTGAGCGTGTTCAGAGCAGCAAGCTTTTGCCATTACAGAAACCGCGTTTATAAAAATTCTAGGAACAGGATGATCTGGGCTATTACTCTGAAATTTCAAACCAATTAATTACATCGAAACCGTTTGAAAGCACTAGAAAGCGCAACGTAGGCTTCTTTTATGCACAGCGGAGAGGGACGCCTTTACATTCTAAGATGTCTACGGCGGTATCACTTATAAAAAGTACTTAACTGTTGGTTTTTACCGAAATGCTCTTTAAAATAATTCATATGCAACGATATGCAATTTAATTTCAAGAGTTTGCGTTTGTTGACATACGGAGCGACCAGTAGCATGCAAGATTTATAAGGCGGACAAACTGGAGTTTAAAATTTCAGTATAATAGTACGTCTCACCCAAATAATCGGTTTTTAATTGACATGATCCAGTGGTCGATTGAAGCCTCCTCTCCGGTTCATATATTGCCTGAAAGTAACAGGAATATTCATTCATTCTTACGGAAAAGCGGTTCGCAATACAGTTGGAATAGTTAAATATCATCGTGAATTTAACAAGATTATTATACAAAAATTCCGAAAACAGTTTTTGGAATCCTACACCTGTTTCGCTTTAAATACTTTGATTTCTCCTTTATACTTAGACTATTCTTTACGAGAGCTGTGCAAAACGAAGGATCAAGGCAGCCTCGTCCCCAGACCCCGTATACGTTTCGTTGAATTCTCAACCGTCAATACAGGATTGGAAATTTGGCTTTCTAAGGGCTTATCATTGAAACTGAACATGAACTGTAAACGGGGAATGTTTCAAAGTGCTTCTCAAGCAGATTTATGTCCCACCCACTCTCCCTGCTTGCTTGGTTTAGGTACTAGTCTTTTCTTTAACGCATTTCATGCTTTCGACTAGTGTCTCAGGGCTCTGGTTGTCGGCACCATAGTGATTCAACAATGTTTTTTGAATAACTATGTCGGCACGGACATAGTGTGCTTGTCTGCAGAAAAAACTTCGTTTCTTCGTCAACCCCCAGAAGCGAAGGGCATTTTGGCATTGGGTTGGCACACTGACCGCCCATTCTGAAGTTCCGATGATGAGAAAAACATCACCAGATCTCAGTTGATAAACAATGGTGGCAACACAGCACTGAGGGACTTCTTTTGCATAGCCGATTGCTATTGCTTCCATGCCGTTATTGCCTTCCCTGGAACAAATATTAACTAAAAAAATTATTTGTTGCGATAAACAGCGGAAACATTTTCGGGCATACTTATAAGCTTTTTCGTCTGACACTCTTTAGAGTATGAACATCAGAAACAGACCGAAATAATAAACTCAAGCGGAATTTATACCCAGATATGGCTCGAAATGCACCAATCAGAAAGAAAAGCTGAATTGGCATTGTGTTTTAAACGCCAATCAGCTTTCGGCGGG
The DNA here is from genome assembly GCA_014526335.1 of Chrysaora quinquecirrha. Taxonomy (NCBI): domain Eukaryota; kingdom Metazoa; phylum Cnidaria; class Scyphozoa; order Semaeostomeae; family Pelagiidae; genus Chrysaora; species Chrysaora quinquecirrha. The sequence goes on along the minus strand of JACTAT010000039.1, from coordinate 2,555,728 downwards.
AAGAGCAATGAAAATCAATCGAGGAGGCAAAGTGAGAACTTCTTATCTCTGGTAAGTGCGACCTACATACTAGCTACCTGGCATGACACTGGCACAAAAATTCAAGACCAAACTCTTTGTGGCTTCATGAGATTAGGGGATAGGATCAAACAACGTTTTCGTATTGATATTCGTACAAATCGTTTAAAAAACATGATTTTAGGTCCTGGCCAAACGATCAAACATTGTTGATCCAACATTTGAAATTTGCTTGTCAAGCAAAATGTTTGACCGTTTGGCCACGTCCAAAACATTGCTCGTCCAACATTTTTGCGTGCGTCAAGCAAAAATGTTTTTGAACTTTTTCAAAACATCACGCCACAAATTTTGCTTATTTTGCTTGTCAAGCAATGTTTGATCGTTTGGCCGCCTTTCCAATATTGCTTGTCAAACATTTCTTTTGTTTTTGACAAACTGCAACAACTTGCAACATTTCACCACCTAGCAACATTTCTTAGCAACAAGGCGTTCGTGCTTGTGCATTAGCAATAACATCGTTGTTGGACAGCAATGTTTTGGACGTGGCCAAACGGTCAAACATTTGTTGTAAAGCAAATTTGAAATGTTGGACCAACAATGTTTGATCGTTTGGCCAGGGCCTAAGAGTTTATATTCCAAGCGGGCGGGGGGGGGGGGGGTACACGTACATAAGTTATGGACGGATGGAGGTGTACCGCCCGTATTTTGCAAACCCACTCACTTATAATGTATTCATAGACCCTATTTTGTGAGTAATAATAAGCGGAATACGACAGTAATAACATTTTCTAGGCCTTACTATCACTTGAAGTTGTATTTAAGACCATCTTTGAAGCGATTTTAACACTATTCGGTCCCAAAAAATGTGGAAATTTTGAGTTTTCTTGACTTCCCCACCCTCTTATATGGGGGTTTGGTAAAAATCATACCATGTTTAGAGAATTCCAGCGCCCAAAAACCATCCATATGGGCGCAACATACCCGTAACCAAATTTATCAAGCACCCCCCGTATTAAGTACCCACGGGCTTATATCATTCCCTATCCATTCGTAAGCATCTTTGAAGCTTTAAACTAACAAAATTTATTTTACCAAAGTTTAAGAAAGTTCTCACCTTTGTTGAATCAAAAGAAGGGCTATCTCTAAAATATGGATTATGGAATGATGGAGTGGAATGATGGAATGATGGAATGGAATGATGGAATGGTATCAAAATGCATAAATGCAAAAGAAAAGCAATTTCCAAACACATCGCGACAATATTTTGATTTTGAAAGTATAATGAAACAAAATAGAGCCATTCCATATTTTAGAAAAATATGGAATGGCGAATTTTCTCAAAATTACTCGCTTCTTTTTGCTGAAACCTTCCCCTAGGGTTGTATTGCCTTACAAACACATCTGAGTAGAAATTAAGAAGATTTGGAGTCAATTGAAGGAATAATAAGGCCATTCCATATTTTAGAAAAATATGGAATGGCGAATTTTCTCAAAATTACTCGCTTCTTTTTGCTGAAACCTTCCCCCTAGGGTTGTATATGACTAACAAACACATCTGAGTAGAATTTATGAAGGTTTGGAGTCAAAAGGCCATTTCATATTTTAGAAAATTATGGAATGGCGAATTCTGATTACGGCTGGAAGCTTGAAACATGATTCTCAAGAGAAGATACTAATTTCCAAGATGAGCACTGCTGTACTAGGCGGCCATAACCACTGTGGTCTGGTCTGATTGATAATTTGACAGATCCACTTGAAAAATTCAGACTATTGGCGACGCAAATATGCAATCATTCATATCACATTTCTAAATATGGTAGGCTATCTGCAAAACAAGGAATCGTAAAATTATTGATGCAGTGCATATGTTAACTATGGTAAAACGCACAAATCGAAAGTTTGACATAAATAATGTTCGAATTCGATGACTTGATTTTGCAAGTTTTTCTCACTCGCATATACTTTAGCTGAGCAAAAAAATACCAACTTTCACAACTCGTAGTTCCTTCAATCTACTCCAAACCCTGATTATTTATTCTGAGATGTGTTGGAAAGTTTTATTTTACCCCTGGAGGAAGGTTTCAGGATAAAGAAGCAAGTAATTTTGAAAAACTTCGCCATTCCATATTTTTCTAAAATATGGAATGGCCTTATTATTAATTCAATTGACTCCAAACCTTCATAAATTCTACTCAGATGTGTTTGTTAGTCATATACAACCCCTGGGGGAAGGATTCAGCAAAGCGAAACAAGTAATTTTTGAGAAAATTCGCCATTCCATATTTTTCTAAAATATGGAATGGCCTTATTATTCCTTCAATTGACTCCAAATCTTTTAATTTCTACTCAGATGTGTTTGTAAGGCATATACAACCCTAGCTGGAAGGTTTCAGCAAAAAGAAGCGAGTAATTTTTGAGAAAATTCGCCATTCCATATTTTTCTAAAATATGGAATGGCTCTGTTTTTGTTTCATTATACTTTCAAAATTAAAATATTGTCGCGATGTGTTTGAAATTGCTTTTCTTTTGCATTTATGCATTTTGATACCATTCCATCATTCCATTCCATCATTCCATCATTCCACTCCATCATTCCATAATCCATATTTTAGAGATAGCCCACGTTCTAAACTCTTTTATCTCATTCTTATACAAACACACAAAAGTGTAATTCTCTCGCCCACTTTCTCCTTCTCACGAAATCTCAAAGGTTGAACGTAGAATCTCACCATCTTATAGTTTCTTGAAATTAAAATTTAAAGTACATCGTATCAGGCTACAAAATTCCCAGATCACCTAAAGTTTAACTCTTCTTATCTCATTCTTATACAAAAAAAACAGAAGTGTAATTCTTTAGTCCACTTTCATTTTCTCACAAAATCTCAAAGGTTGAACGTAGAATCTCACAATCTTATAGTTTCTTTAAATTTCAATTAAAAGTACATCGTATCAGGCTACAAAATTCCCAGATCACCCAAAGTTTAACTCTTTTTATCTCATTCCTATACAAACAAACAGAAGTGTAATTCTTTCGCCCACTTTCAGTTTCTCACAAAATCTCAAAGGCTGAACGTAGAATCTCACAATCCTATAGTTTCTTGAAATTTCAGTTTCAAAGTGAGGGTGAAGGAGAAGGTGAAATGGAGTATTTAGCGGAAGTGGCTAGAATCTCAGTAGTAGGTTAACTGATAGAGACCTTGACCCTGGCTGTGATGCTACCGTAGCTGGGGCTCTAACCCCGACCTCGCCGAGCTTCTGAGACCACGGACAAGATGGATTAAGCCACGACGCCACAGCGCCTTCAAAGTATATCCTACAAAGCTACAAAGTACATAGTAACCGCCACCTAAATTCCCAGATCTCCTTAAGTTTAACTCTTCTTATCGCATTTTTATCCAAACACACAGAAGTGTAATTTTATAACCCACATTCATTTTCTCACAAAAACCTTTATAATACCAAGTTAAATTCTTTCTATCTTTTAATTATACAAATACAGAAAATCTTGATTCCTTGAGCAAGTTTCAGCTTTTCACAAAACCTTATAACATTTTCTTTTAAGAGGATACTAGGAGGGGAGTCTACAAAACGAAAACCGAAGAACGAAGAACAGCAAAACGAAGACCGAAGACCGAAGACAATATCCAAATAGAATACAATGAAATACGCTTTTACGAAACATAATCAACGATCAAGACAACAAGCAAAAGAAATAGATTAAACCGCGATGATGACTAAAGTCGATGTCTTCGTTTTAAAGAAAAATGGCCAAAATCTGTAAAACGAAGACATCTCTATAAAACCAAAAAAACCACAATCTTTGGTCTACATCATGAATACTTGCATTTATAACGTCCAGAGCACCCTCTAAACCAAATATCACAACTAACTAAGCTCGTGGGGATGACTAAAGGCGATGTCTTCGTTTTAAAGAAAAATGGCCAAAATCTGTAAAACGAAGACATCTCTATAAAACCAAAAATAAACCAATCCCTGGTCTAAATCATGAATACTTGCATTTATAACGTCCAGAGCACCCTATAAACCAAATATCAGAACTAACTAAGCTCGTGGCGATGAGTTAAGTCAATGTCTTCGTTTTAAAGAAAAATGGCCAAAATCTGTAAAACGAAGACATCTCTATAAAACCAAAAAAACCGCAATCTTTGGTCTAGATCATGAATACTTGCATTTATAATGTCCAGAGCACCTATAAACCAAATATCAGAACTAACCAAGCTCGTGGCGATGAGTTAAGTCAATGTCTTCGTTTTAAAGAAAAATGGCCAAAATCTGTAAAACGAAGACATCTCTATAAAACCAAAAATAAACCAATCCCTGGTCTAGATCATGAATACTTGCATTTATAACGTCCAGAGCACCCTCTAAACCAAATATCACAACTAACTAAGCTCGTGGCGATGAGTTAAGTCAATGTCTTCGTTTTAAAGAAAAATGGCCAAAATCTGTAAAACGAAGACATCACTATAAAACCAAAAATAAACCAATCTTTGGTCTAGATCATGAATACTTGCATTTATAATGTCCAGAGCACCCTATAAACCAAATATCAGAACTAACCAAGCTCGTGGGGATGAGTTACACGCTTTTTTTTGATAAGGAACCTACCTCAAGGCCTAGTTCTTAAAGTTCCTTATTTTTGGGCCTCTTTTGAGGCAATTGTAGTTCCAAAAGTTCCTTAATAGTTCCTTAATTTTAAGTGCACATACAGTGGTCTTAAGAATAAATGAGAGACATTTGCATGTGAGCAAAGCTCGAGACTACTCAAAGAAACATTGGATACATGCTTAACGTGCAATTTATGTGATTTTCGACTGCAAATGAATGGAACCGGCTTTCTAATTTTTGATTATTAGCAGTGATAAAAGTATTCAACATTCAAAAGTTCCTTAATGATTTTCTCATTAGTAGTATAAGTTCTTTAAATTTTCGGGCCTTCTACATGTAGGTTCCTTATAAAGTGGTTCCTTATAAAAAAAAAAGCGTGTAAGTCAATGTCTTCGTTTTAAAGAAAAATGGCCAAAATCTGTAAAACGAAGACATCTCTATAAAATCAAAAATAAACCAATCCCTGGTCTAGATCATGAATACTTGCATTTATAACGTCCAGAGCACCCTATAAACCAAATATCAGAACTAACCAAGCTCGTGGGGATGAGTTAAGTCAATGTCTTCGTTTTAAAGAAAAATAGCCAAAATCTGTAAAACGAAGACATCTCTATAAAAACCAAAAAACGCAATCTTTAAAAGATTTCTTTGGTCTAGATCATGAATACCTGTATTTGCATATATAACGTCCAGAGCACTCTATAAACCAAATATCACAACTACACGTATTTTTTTATAAGAAACTCGTTTTATAAGAAACCCAGACTCTCAATTTGCCAAAACTTTAAGCAACTATAGTACTGGAAAATTTTTGCCAAGAAACTTTTCACCTCAGCCTGCTAAATATTTCATTACATTTACTGTGTTTCGTCCGCACTAAAATATTTTTGTGACATGGAGATAAATTTAAAAGCAACAAGCATCCAAATACGTCGATAAATAGGTTTAAAACATCATTCAGATAAAATAACTATGTCACTGATGGATATTCAAGAAACCCGTAAGGAACTTTCAGTACTCAAAATCTGAAAATTTTAAGAAACGTTCAGTACTGGATGAAGTTTTTAGTTTCTTATAAAAAAATACATGTAACCAAGCTCGTGGGGATGAGATAAGTCAATGTCTTCGTTTAGAGTACTCTGGACGTTATATATGCAAGTATTCATGATCTAGACCAAAGATTGCGGTTTTTTTGGTTTTATAGAGATGTCTTCGTTTTACAGATTTTGGCCATTTTTCTTTAAAACGAAAACATCAACTTAACTCATCCCCACGAGCTTGGTTACTTCTGATATTTGGTTTATAGGGTGCTCTGGACATTATAAATGCAAGTATTCATGATTTAGACCAGGGATTGGTTTATTTTTGGTTTTATAGAGATGTCTTCGTTTTACAGATTTTGGCCATTTTTCTTTAAAACGAAGACATCGCCTTTAGTCATCCCCACGAGCTTAGTTAGTTGCGATATTTGGTTTAGAGGGTGCTCTGGACGTCATAAATGCAAGTATTCATGATCTAGACCAGGGATTGGTTTATTTTTGGTTTTATAGTGATGTCTTCGTTTTACAGATTTTGGCCATTTTTCTTTAAAACGAAGACATTGACTTAACTCATCCCCACGAGCTTGGTTAGTTCTGATATTTGGTTTATAGGGTGCTCTGGACGTTATAAATGCAAGTATTCATGATCTAGACCAGGGATTGGTTTATTTTTGGTTTTATAATGATGTCTTCGTTTTACAGATTTTGGCCATTTTTCTTTAAAACGAAGACATTGACTTAACTCATCCCCACGAGCTTGGTTAGTTCTGATATTTGGTTTATAGGGTGCTCTGGACGTTATAAATGCAAGTATTCATGATGTAGACCAAAGATTGTGGTTTGTTTGGTTTTATAGAGATGTCTTCGTTTTACAGATTTTGGCTATTTTTCTTTAAAACGAAGACATTGACTTAACTCATCCCCACGAGCTTGGTTAGTTCTGATATTTGGTTTATAGGGTGCTCTGGACGTTATAAATGCAAGTATTCATGATCTAGACCAGGGATTGGTTTATTTTTGGTTTTATAGAGATGTCTTCGTTTTACAGATTTTGGCCATTTTTCTTTAAAACGAAGACATTGACTTTAGTCATCCCCACGAGCTTAGTTAGTTGTGATATTTGGTTTAGAGGGTGCTCTGGACGTTATAAATGCAAGTATTCATGATGTAGACCAAAGATTGTGGTTTTTTTGGTTTTATAGAGATGTCTTCGTTTTACAGATTTTGGCCATTTTTCTTTAAAACGAAGACATCGACTTTAGTCATCATCGCGGTTTAATCTATTTCTTTTGCTTGTTGTCTTGATCGTTGATTATGTTTCGTAAAAGCGTATTTCATTGTATTCTATTTGGATATTGTCTTCGGTCTTCGGTCTTCGTTTTGTTGTTCTTCGTTCTTCGGTTTTCGTTTTGTAGACTCCCATACTAGGAGAGACAATCTCTTGCCAAAATAACTAACAGAAAACCAAAAAGTAGATCAACCTTTATAATCTTATAGCTTGATTTCTGAATTTCCAGTAAATTACAGTAAGTGGGTTCTTGTAGTCGCAAAAGATAAGTAAATAATAACAGAAAAGGATTACCTTTATTGTCAGAGAAAGCTTCGTCCCTTTGTTCAGATCTTAAAGGAAAAGAAACTCGACTATAACTAAAGCAGCTGGCAAGGTACTTTAAAAAGGAGTAAGGCAAAAATGGATGGAAGACAGAATGACTACATCAAATGGGGTATTTTGCATTTGTTAAGGACCTATCGTAAAAATTGCGGAAGAAACCAATTCGGAATAGGAACGAATTTCTCTTGCCAAGCCTGCCTGCAATTTCGAAAACGCAAGGTTCTCAAGACAGGAACTTTGCGTTGCACAGGCAGGCTGTTTGGAAACAAGACGTCACAGTCACACAAATAATCTGAGTTTAAGTCATTTTCTGGGTCTTGATGTAGACTTTTTACACGAGTCCTAGTTATCGCTAAAGGCTAACGACCGACCTCAAAACCGCTCAAAATTTTTACCCGAGTCCCTCTCTGAGCAACTCTCTGAGCAAACAGCTGTAGTTGTTGTCGTTGTTGCTGTTTGCGAAGAGAGGGACTCGGGTAATAAATCTAGTTTTGATATTCGAAATTCGACGTTTTTGCGACGTCATCTCGACTTACTTCCATTGTTCGTTATACTAGACGCACAGCCCAATTGAGTGACTTTTCCAGCATCACTTTCCCTGTGCGCTTGTTTTTCGTAAAAAAATCTCTCCACATGGGTAGTAAAATATATAAAAAACTTCTAAACATGTATTGTGTTTAAAAGCCTGATGAATGTAGTGGATTTAGAGTCAATTCTAACACGAAGAGAATTAGCGAGAATGGCAGAATATAGCTATTTTAGTTTCAAATATAGTTTCAAATAAATCGTTCTCGTTCCATATTATCCATATGGAGCTATGATTCTTGGCCATAGTCAATGCTTAGACAGAATTCTCCAAACTCAAAATACTAACTAGCAAACTCCATGGGTCACTTTATAAGGCCACTTTTAGGTCGTGTCCAATTTCATTCAAGCAAGATTTAATTCAAGTTCGACTTAAATTCACCCGTATTAAGTGGCAATTTTATTAAGTGCTGCACTAAAAAAGAGGCTAAAAGCACGAATATCAAATTAAAAGTGGCTGCAGTAAATGCAGTAAATCGATTTTTATTAAATCGACCAAAATGTGACCATATAAAGCAACGCTGCATTTATGTCGAACTTGTGAATAAAGCCCACACATATAACCAGAATTGTCAACTGAATTTACACTAAGCAAATTGAAAAATACGAAAAATTACCTTTGATTTCGTCTTGGAGATCTACAAAAAGAAGAAACCAAAACAGGTAATACATGAAGGAATGAAGCAATTTTACTAAAATGATTTCGGAGGCTTATGTCGATTAATGATACGGCAGAACTTGCTCCAACTAGTTGTAACCGCCAACTTCAGTCGACATGTCAACAACTACAATCTTGGACAAAATATTTGGAACAAGGCCTTTTCTCCAAGGAATAAGGCCTATTCCATTGTTTTCTACTTCCATAACTCCAATTCTCCCCCCTTTAACCCCCAAAAAAATGTTGGTAGTAAAGCAAGACAACTTATGTACGAAAAAACATCGTAACAGGGGAGAAGGGGGAATCAATACAGAATAGCAAAATATTTAGGCAGTTCCAATATATTTTGTCCAAGATTGTAGTCAGAACTTTAACTTATAGGATACAGTCGATCGCGGTCGCAAGAGCGCCAATGTCCACTGCTGCTGATGGGAATTAGTTTTCAACTAATCACAGAATTAGAACATAACCAACTTTCATGAAATGTGCGCCGACTAGTTGCCGTCAAAAGGGAACTAGTAGCCAACTAGTTGCCAGGGCGCTTGATAGGTCAGTGGCAATTAATTATTTCTAGAAATCGCTGATTATCAGTCGGCAACTAAATCTGACTGTGCGCATAAGCCTGCCTTAAGACCTAATCAGCTGAAATGTTATATTTGAAACTTGCTTTCGGAAGCGTTGTGAGATTAGTTTCCTGATGATGTCATTTTGTATACAAAAGGCAAGCAGCCCTAAGAAAATTGGCTATTTATTACAAAATTGAAAGCCAAGGCAACTCTACTCGAAGGGTATTTTAATAGAGAGCTGTAAAACTACAATATCACCAAGATTAAATTTGTCTGTACTTTTGTTAACAATTTGAAAACTAAATGACATCATCAACGAAAGATCGTTTCACCTTTTGTAATGGCAAATAATACAGATACTCCATTCTAACCTGTCACTGTTTCTTTCACGTCTGCTTTTGTCTTTATCTCTATCCCTATCTCTGTCTCGTCTTCTTGGTGATCTGGATCTACTCCTCCTTAGAGACCGGTTTCTTTTTATGGGAGATCTTGATCGACTTCTTTTTCTGTCTACAAAAAACAATTAACTTGGACTGTGGTCTCTTATTCTGTGCCCTACTTATTTATAATCATATCATATGTATTATGGATCAGAGGTGAGGCATGGGAAGCATGTAGGCAGTGGGGCAAATACCCCCCAAGCCCATCAGAAAGAATCATAGATAGGGGCAAGGGGCTAATAAACCGTAGAATAGTATTTGATGATGTAATGATTTTATGAAAGCCACAACCAGCTTCTTGAGGCAGGGGGCTTGGAAGGTAACATGACATCATCAACAACTCTATCTCATCAACAGGGAACATGACATGACAAGATTAGCCAGTCCAGTCAAGAATTAGCATTTGGCTGGAGACTGCAGTGTTTAGAAGCGAGGAGAACAATGGAAAGAACAATAGGAACAATAGAAAGGGATTAGGTAGAACAATAGTTCTCCAGCATTTCAAATATTAAAAATTTTTGAAAAGTTTGTCATGCGAACTGGGCATTCATCAACATCTAGGTTACTGTATGGTAAAAATAGCAAAAGTAATAAAAAGAATGTAACTTTGCAAACAATAACAAATTAGTAAGTTATTAGTACTTACCATCTCTTTTACGATCACGATCTCTATATTTATCACCTCTTCTTTCATATCTTTCCTTTGAAAGCGATCTTGATCTTGATCTGGAGTATTTTCGATCTAAAGCAACAAAACAATGCTATTATATATGAAAAAAACAAATGCAGCACTGGTAAAATAAAAAGAATCACCTGCTTGGCCACACTGGAAGCTAAGCCCTTCATGCCACAGATCTGTGGCAGACAGAAGCCAATTAAACAATAGAGATAACGATAGAACAATAGAAATTGGCACAAATATGTGTTATCTGGCAAACACCAATTCCACCAAGGCACTTGGTGCATGGATAATACAGTCTGCTAGATAGTGCGATGAGAACCTGCAATGCAATTGTTAGCCTATTGTTTGATAGAAAACTTCACTTGGGTGTGCAAATGCCATAATCTGCAAAGCAGCCCTAATGCCAACAATTATAAAAAAAATAGAACAATAGAACCTTCTGTTTTCCCCAATATTGTATTGCAAGGCAAAAATTCCAGTCCAGGGTATGGGTTTTTGGGCTAGCATAAGAGCTCTGCGCTTACTCTTTTTTGCCTATTTCAGCTGGGTAATTCTTTTCTCTTCAAGTTTTCAAGGCATTCCCGTTTGCAGAGTATGGCAGTTTTCAATGAGATGTACCTACGAGGTGCGCATGCACCAGAGCACACCTTCCTATTGTTCTATTCTATTGTTAGTCTATTGTTCTATTGAAAAATTTGGGTGTGCAAATGCAAATGATCTACTCTGCAGTGTATGCTAATGTCTGTTAGGGTGCATTCTTAATCTTGTTTTTGTGGAACAACGCAACTAAATGCCCAGCGCTTCTTCGGCCTAAAAAAAACTTCCATGTCCAGAGAATCAGATTCAGATTCACTTTCGCAATCAGATTCACATTCAAAATATTATTGCGCAATACTTTGTTTTATGACTCTCTGCTGCTACAATTAACAGAAAAAACTTTCAAAGTCCTATTACAACTGTTTTTGACAACATACCTACCTGTTTTTGACATCATTTATTTTCTTTCCTTTGTAAATTTTTCTAAAAAACGATTTTGAGATTTTGCTGGTCCCACGCAACAAACACTTCAAAGTTACCCCCCGTCTTTGAAGGTGGGATGTAAGTCTTGAAAAGTCTATTACAACAATCTACACCATAAGGCGTCCCTAATGCATCAGTGCAGGTATCTATAGTGCATTCGGTCTTTGCTAAAAAACGATGTTTATGTCATGTTGTACTTAGGCCTATTCCACGCAACAAACACTTCAAACACCGTATTAGACATGATTAGCCTTGGAAAGACAAGATCCAGGTAAAAGCTGTAAAAGGTGTCAAGGTAAAAAGCTAGTTTACTTGTAATGGTAAACACATAAGAGTATTGATGAAAGGGTATTAAACTCTGGACAAAAAAAGAATATCATCATCATCATCATTATCATCATCGTAGTTATCATCACCGTCAAAATTATCATTATGCATAGATACAGTAAATCACAAAGTTTAGCGTGGCGATTCGTGGAAATAATGAAAGCAAGAACTTTTCTTGAAAATGGAAAGATTATGAGTAAAATTCCAAAATGAATAACAGTCTCCTACAGTCCTTTGACGTCATTTGACCCCTGAAAACGTGGAAACGTATTTGCTAAAAACGCGAAACAACCCAAAATTGCCCAAAACCAGCCAAAGGCAGTCAAAACGAACCACAGCTTCATAAAAAGCACCCACAACCACTCAAAAAATGTCCAATTCACCTGCAATCATCTATTAAGCGGCAGAAAATCCTTGAAAAATCACCAGAAACTCTCATGTTCTTCCTTTTTTTAACTTGCAGCCTTCTGAACTTTCGCTAGAGTACGGGAAGGTTAGCTCCCCATGGCACCACTTATCATACAAGCCTTTGATATTTAGTAGTAGGGCAACGTTTCGGGAGAGATCCATCTTCCATCATCGGGAAATAAGAAAAGTAGTTTCTTTTCTATTTATTGCAAAGGTCAGAACGGAAGGTATGAATTTAACCGGACCTGCGAGGAAGCTCGTAATTTTTCAATCTATACGTGGTAGTGTGTGGTTTGCGGGAACGCTCCGCGTCCTGTGGCAGGAAACCAGGTTTTCCAATGGCCAATCACCTGACAGTAAAAGGTTAATTCAGGCAGGCAAACAGGGCAATGCAGAAAATGCCCAATTTTCCTGCAACCTCTCTCTGTGAGTCTAAAAAATTAAATAGTGGCTAGACAGTGGTTAGGTGTCCTAAATCATTTCAAATCAGCGGGAATAGGCCTAAGTACTACATGACATAAACATCGTTTTTTAGCAAAGACCGAATGCACTATAGATACCTGCACTGATGCATTAGGGACGCCTTATGGTGTAGATTGTTGTAATAGACTTTTCAAGACTTACATCCCATCTTCAAAGACGGGGGGTAACTTTGAAGTGTTAGTTGCGTGGCATAGGCCTAAGTACTACATGACATAAACATCGTTTTTAGCAAAGACCGAATGCACTATAGATACCTGCACTGATGCATTAGGGACGCCTTATGGTGTAGATTGTTGTAATAGACTTTTCAAGACTTACATCCCACCTTTAAAGACGGGGGGGTAACTTTGAAGTGTTTGTTGCGTGGAATAGGCCTAAGTACTACATGACATAAACATCGTTTTTTAGCAAAGACTGAATGCACTATAGATACCTGCACTGATGCATTAGGGACGCCTTATGGTGTAGATTGTTGTAATAGACTTTTCAAGACTTACATCCCATCTTCAAAGACGGGGGGTAACTTTGAAGTGTTAGTTGCGTGGCATAGGCCTAAGTACTACATGACATAAACATCGTTTTTTAAGCAAAGACCGAATGCACTATAGATACCTGCACTGATGCATTAGGGACGCCTTATGGTGTAGATTGTTGTAATAGACTTTTCAAGACTTACATCCCACCTTTAAAGACGGGGGGTAACTTTGAAGTGTTTGTTGCGTGGAATAGGCCTAAGTACTACATGACATAAACATCATTTTTTAGCAAAGACTGAATGCACTATAGATACCTGCACTGATGCATTAGGGACGCCTTATGGTGTAGATTGTTGTAATAGACTTTTCAAGACTTACATCCCATCTTCAAAGACGGGGGGTAACTTTGAAGTGTTAGTTGCGTGGCATAGGCCTAAGTACTACATGACATAAACATCGTTTTTTAGCAAAGACTGAATGCACTATAGATACCTCCACTGATGCATTTGGGACGCCTTATGGTGTAGATTGTTGTAATAGACTTTTCAAGACTTACATCCCACCTTTAAAGACGGGGGGTAACTTTGAAGTGTTTGTTGCGTGGAATAGGCCTAAGTACTACATGACATAAACATCGTTTTTTAGCAAAGACCGAATGCACTATAGATACCTGCACTGATGCATTAGGGACGCCTTATGGTGTAGATTGTTGTAAGTGACTTTTCAAGACTTACATCCCACCTTTAAAGACGGGGGGTAACTTTGAAGTGTTTGTTGCGTGGAATAGGCCTAAGTACTACATGACATAAACATCGTTTTTTAGCAAAGACTGAATGCACTATAGATACCTGCACTGATGCATTAGGGACGCCTTATGGTGTAGATTGTTGTAATAGACTTTTCAAGACTTACATCTCACCTTCAAAGACGGGGGTTAACTTTGAAGTGTTTGTTGCGTGGGACCAGCAAAATCTCAAAATCGTTTTTTAGAAAAATTTACAAAGGAAAGAAAATAAATGATGTCAAAAACAGGTAGGTATGTTGTCAAAAACAGTTGTAATAGGACTTTGAAAGTTTTTTCTGTTAATTGTAGCAGCAGAGAGTCATAAAACAAAGTATTGCGCAATAATATTTTGAATGTGAATCTGATTGCGAAAGTGAATCTGAATCTGATTCTCTGGACATGGAAGTCTAAAAAAATCACAAAAATCAAACAACCAAGAAAACGTCAGCGTTTCTGTTTTTACCACGTCGTGCGGGCGCCGGAGATCTGCTTCTTGAACGCATTTCTTCTGTACTTGACGAACTCTTTTTATTATAAGCAGCACCTTTAGTCTTCTTTCAAACTCAGTCAATGAGGCTAAAATGCAAAACGATTTAGCAACGGCCAGAAAAATGTTCCGCAGCTCGCCATTTTGATTTATGATTCGAAGGCCTAAGGCAGGCAGCTTGTGTACGAGGCTACTTTAAAAGCGGGCGGGGTTTCGGTGCTTCGGATTCTTCCGACCCCTGGGGACCCCACACTTTTGACCCTCCGGGTAAAACAGTCAAAGAGAAAAATTACTTTGTAGACCAGCTAAGTAGACTCAAGTGGGGCAAATGAAGACTAGCCTTGAGGGTCCGGCGATGCTTTAAAAAGCCTGATAATTTTTTTGCATTTAGAGTCAATTTTTTGGTGCAAATCGGGTAAATGCGTTTCTTTCTCAGCGCAAATGCCTTTTCGCCACATTAAAAATTTTTCGGAAATTTAATAAACAGGGGTTCCTATCAAAGTCCAGGGCGTGGGGAAAATTTAATAAACGTAGTTTAATCCTTTCACAAGTGAAATTTTTTCCTCCAAAATTAATAAACGGGGAGGGGTCCTAATAAGGTCCAGAGGGTGGGGGGAAAAACTCAAAATTATCAAAGGGGGGTGTTTATTTGGAACTTTACAGCACCAACACAACAGAAGTTAAACAAACGATAAAATTTCAGAGCGTTTCATAAGTAGACCACACTTTGAAAATTCCAAGACCACATTTTCGAGTTCCAAGACCATAAAGTGTGGCCAAGACGACACTAAAATAGGCACTGATTTTCATTAACACTTTTATAAAGAACACGGTAAAGAACGCGGGCTGAAAACTCCAAAAAAATTAAGGGTCTTTAAGCAGGCTCGGATGAAACCGATTACTGTAGCATTTTTCAAGAACAATACGGTTTTGCAACTAAATAACCCCTAAATAACCCAATAACAGGCAATAACAATATACTTCCCATTGTAAATCCCTGAAAAACTCCCAAAAACTCCATTTATATTTGAAGTTAGAAGATGAAGCAAGTTTAAACGAATTTGCTGTAACAAACATACCCCAACATATTAAAACAATATTCATGACAAGGAACAGTATAAGGACCTTTCAGTCTCATTTGGTTGAAAAATTTAGGAAATCCAGCCTCGACTCGGGCCCAAGGTATGGTTACTGTTCCGTGGTAAAAAAGGTCCCGATGGGGGTACTTCATTGTTCAAGAGACTAGACGTGCCGCCCGGTTTTTCCAAACCCACCCATGTCTACCGATAAATTCTGTTTCTCGTGGTACCCATGTATAGAAAGAACAACAAAATGTTTAACCCATTTGTACCAATATATCAAATGTCTGAACCCAATTTAACGCCTGAGGCAACTCTTAATGCGTCGAAAAGTCATTTGCGCTGAAAACTAAAACGCAATTTTTATCAGGCTTTTCAAGACAATGCATATCTAAAAGTTTTCATATATTTTGCTACCCATGTGTAGAGATTCTTTACGGAACACCAACCCATATGTAGGGAAATTGGCGCTGAAAAAGTTACCCATTTGGGCGGCACGTCTAGTATACTGAACAATGGAAGTACCCCCTCCCCCCCCGAAAAAGGTTCCTTAAAAACGTGTACATAAACGTTTCCTTCAGAGATTCAGAGCACGTAGAGGAAATGTAGTGATTGTTTTCCCCACGCTTTGAGTTTGACCCTTGCTTCGACCAAACAGGAGCTCAAAACTAAAAAGGGAGATGATGAAAAACCCTTCATGGAAATGAATGACAAGGCAAATTTTGTTCTCAGATTACACCTGGGCAAAAAACATGCCTGGAATGCCCACATGTAATGACGTAATTGACCCTTTAAATTGATATCAGAAAAATGTATAAAAATCTGTCATCAATTGTAACACACTATCCTCCGTTCATACCGTGGTATAAGGCAGCACGTCTTGAAAACAGTTTTTTCATACTTTGAAACAGAAAGAAAGAGCATTGTTTCTTGTAGAGAAATGACGGTCTCGGTGAGTATAAAAATCTTTTTTTATGAACGTTTCTTTCATCATTAATCATCTATGCAATTTATACATTTCTCAATCGTGTCCTGGTTGAAAGACGACACGAGGAAGTAGGCCAAATTTGGCATAAGAAGTCTGAAAAATGATCTTTTTTATTTTCTTATTGCTTTAAAATCTAGGGTGCTATGCTCTTCTAGCGATATACTACTGCTGAACCACATACATACACGTAGTTGTATGAGATATCATCGAAACGAAAAGACGAAACAAGTATAGGATTCCTCAGGCCTTCTAATAAAGAATTCTGGAAAAAGAATGCGCTAAAAACAAAATGTTTCTTTCAATTTTAAAGAACTTGTGAATTCTAAGCATTTTTTGCTTCCTTTTTGGTGAATTTAGTCCCTAAATCGATAACTTTAGCTCTTTTTCTTTCCAATCGGAAGCTAATATTTTCGACGACGTGGGAATTTTGAAAAGGCTCGGCAAAGGAGACCCCTTTTTGAGTTGTCTGCATGACATGACTTGATGATGATGTCCAGGCGCCAGTGGACATTTGGTACAAATAAGGAAGTCAGCGCAACAGCGAAGAAAATCATTGATTTAAATTACTAAATCACGTAAATGTTCAAAATCACTAAATCACAAGTAATCAGTTAACCAGTACTGCACACTTTTTTTTAAATAAGCAACTTGACTTTTGTTCAGCCCTCAAAGTTGCTTAAAATTTTAGACATTTTAAGACAGTTTCAGACAGTTGCTCAAAAGTTGCTTAAAATTTTTGTACCTAACAACCACCCCTGACTTCGTGGGTCAAAATCGTCAACTGTTAGGCCTACAGCACGACTTTTTGGAGACAGTAAGTGAAAAAACGCTAACGAACTTCAACATGCAAAACATAAGAACGAAGAACAATTTCCTCACAAGAAAGAGAATAAGCTTGGTTGTTTGACTTCTTAGTTGCTTACAGTAATTCAATTTAGCCCTCAAGTTGCTTAATGTTCAGCCCCAGTTGCTTATTGAGCGGTTGCTTATTAAAAAAAAGGAAGGGTAATCAGATGATGAGTGCTAAGCACAGTATTTCATAGTTTTTCTCGCTATATTCAATTGCATTTTTATTAACCGCCCTGCCTCTTAATGTGTAATATGTCAAGCTCAAATGATACGAAGTTATATAATAGAACAAAATTTGATATGGGCTGGAAGAATGATGACGACCGCAACCACCATACGACGGTATTACTGACATGACAACCGGCTTCAAGTTCCAATCCGAGACCTACCCCCTGGGACTTAAACCTTGTTAGTTCCCCATTCCCGTGACAGGCCTGGAAACTCATGTTTTGACGTTGTGGTCAGTATAAGGTAATGGATAAAAGTCATATAGTCACAACAGAGTTGCACCGAGTCGCACTCGAACACCCTAGTGACTCTAGCCTGCGTGCAAACTCCTTGATTGTCTCCTGAGAGTGAAAAGTCAAGGAAAGTCGAGTCGCCGTCTTCCACTCCAATATACGCGATTCAAGCAACCGTACCACCACCGATTTTGTAACCTCGTTCCCAGGGTAATCAGGCAAACCATTCAAGATTCTTTCAAAAGAGCCCTGGGGAAGAGGGGCTGCTGCAGACAAAATATTCCTCTTGCGACGAATACCTAAGAGTTGTGAGTTAACGTTCTTCAACTTAGATTCTTCAAGTGAAATTGCTAAAATAGAAAACCAGACCAGCTCCCATCTTCTGGTTGGTTTATTTCGATCCACATCTTGGTTCTTCTATGATTTGGGTTTTTTCTGACTTCAACAATAAAGAGTTCAAAATTGCGAGAAACAGCAGAAACATTTCTGAAGATACTTAAAAGCTTTTTTCTTCTGCCAATCTTCAGAGTATAAATGTCAGAAAGAGACAGAAATAATTAGGTGGCATTTATACCCAGATGCGGATCGAAAAGCACCAATCAGAAAGTAGCACTGAACTGGTATTGTGTTTTTAACACCAAACAGCTTGTGGGACAAAGCGGGAAGACCAACAGATTTAACTGAAGAGCCCAAGTTAGAAAGCGATGGTTAGATACGAGGTTTAGCAAGAAATAGTTAGTAAGTTAGCAACGAATAAAGAGTTTCAGACGGAAAAGCCTTTGTATTTTCGAAAATTTCCAGCTTTTCATCGCAATTTTTAAGTTTTCTGCGACCCAAAAAGAATTTCATGGCATAAACAATTTCATTCCATACCTTAGTTTCCTTTTTTGCGGAGCGAAACCGAATCAAACGAATTTAAGTTGATTCAAGGTATTCTTGATTTCTTTTTACAGATTCACTCGATTGTGAAGTGGGTTGTTTTAATCGCATGTTGTGCTGGTTGTCTAGCAGCACGAAGCAACAAACGCGCCTTGAAGAAGGATGCAGTTGTGAATAATGTCGTTGAAACACCAAGCGAAGATTCCATTGCAAAAGCATTCGATGCAATGATTGCACAAAAAATGTCCGGAGATGTTGCATCTAACTCCGTACCAACTTCAGTTGTCAAGACCTGCAATCCAGTAGGTTTTAGCGCACTGATGGCTACCTTCGCCCGTCATGGTGATCAGAACCCTAATTATGTTGCCATGACAGAGCAAGAAGCAGCACTGTTCCCGAATTTTTTCTGGGAGCACAAGAAAAAGGACAAATACAACGAAATCATCAGAATCATGAAAGCTAGAATTCTGAGATGGGCTGGACGACATCTTGTCAGAATCCTCAATTTCAGAAGGATGTTGGAAAGGAAACTCAGACTACCCCATAGCAGATATTTACATCTTCTTGGCAGAAAAAGTGGGAGGACGCGTAAATCAGTCAGTGGAAATAGTGTAACAACGATAAGGGATTGTTATGATGCAGGAACGACTGATCCAGCTACTCAGAACGTAAGAATTTGCACAAGTTGTATGGCAACTACTGTACTACCCGAAAATAGGTAAGCTCAAGCATGATTTTCAATCTTTATTTATAAGAACCAGTAAATTTGGATCAAGACTTCCCGGGGGGGGGCGTGCCCCCAAGCATCAAAAACTTACCCGACCTTATACCTATTTTCCATTCTTCAAACAGAAAAAGCGTGAAAATGGAGGCCGTTCCTTGACTCAAATCGTGAAAATCTACACCGTTCCTTATACCAATATCGTGAAAATGGAGCCCGTCGTTATACCAGAATCGCGAAAATCGATACTGTTCTGGGCGGCACGTCCCCAGTACCCAAGTTATACATAGTGCACCCCCGGGCAAGACTTGTTGTTCTTAACTTCGACACGGGCATTTAACTCTTAAAAAACGTGTACGAGATACTCATAATTACAAAAAGAATTCCAGAGATTTCTTTTAGAATCAGAATAAGAAGATTTCTAGCAAGGGCGTTCGACATTTCAAGAGGTGAATTGCCTTTGCCTCTCGCTAACTTTTTCTATATCAGCCTGAAAGCCTTAGAAAAATCAACTGAATATGAGGATGTAAAACAAGTGAAAAGACAGTCAGAAACAGGAGAAACAAGCATGCTGCATTTTTAAAAAAACCTAGTACTACTAAATACCACTCCCAACATTCGCTGGCAAACACAACTGTCTAAGTAAGCGAGGCATTGAGACATTTTTGCAGAGGCCAGCGTCAGCCTTTTCTTAGTTTGTCCTTAAAATTGTGCGAAATCCCGGCTCGCGTTCTAATAAAATGAACCTCATATATGAACCTCTGTAATGGCCCAAATACTCAAACCAAAGGTTTAGAGTAGAAAAATAATATTAAAAAAATAATATTGAAAAAAAATAACAAGTTGGGCTCTGGAGGGGGGTTGACCTTTTTGACGAACGGCATTCAGGACTGAATTTTTTTCAAAAGTTCACGATTTTCGTGTTCTCGATGCCAAAAATATACAAAGCATTGATAATTTAGTCTAATTGCAGAGTTTCACTGGCCTAACGCTAGCTAGTTTGTTTTATGAGCATTCAAAATTTAAGATTTTGTAAGGCCTTTGACCGTGAAAAATGACAACTGGGTCAAAGCCCTTATACATAAGTCGTAAAGTTTGAACGCATATCAACTAAGAAAGTAAAACTTTGCAAACTAGACGAAGTTTTCGCTCCTTAATGCAAATTTTGAATCGAAAACTTTGTATGTCGATATTTTCAACCGCAACCTTTCGTATAAAAGTTCTAAGGATAAGACGATGCATATAGAGTGTCTTTGTTCTTAATTTCAGATTTCCACGCTACATAAACGAAGTGATTTGCAAAGCTAGTGCACCCGTGTGTTTTCAAGGTGAAGGTTACTGCACTCAAAACGGTTTTCAATGACATTTATGTACAAGACTGGTAACTGCATTCCAATTACGCAAGATGGAAACACCATATACATAGAAGAATGGATTCCTTCTCAGCAAAGCATAGGAACATGTTGTGAATGTCAAATTAGATCTACTTCATGGCTTAAATTTATGCTTTAGAAAAAATTTATGATTTATTGTTGACCCTTGATAGCTTGACTAGCGTTCAACTTAGGGGCATAGAAGCAAAGTGGGGGGCATGGTTTTGGCCCTGGCCAAACGATCAAACATGGTTGGTGAGAAGTTTTTAATTTCCTTTACAAAAAATGTGTGACCGTTTGGCAACATCCAGAAACATTTTTTCAAACATTTTGGAACAAAGAAGTCATAGCTAATGCGCAAGCACGAATTCCTTGTAGCTAAGAAATGTTGCTTGGCTCCGAAATGTTGCAAGTTGTTGAAGCTCGAAAATAACAAAAGAAATGTTTGACAAGCAAGGTTGGGAAGGTGGCCAAACGATTAAACATTGCTTGAAAAGAATATGTAAGCAAAATTTGTTGTGTGATGTTTTGAAAAAATTCAAAACATTTTTCGCTTGACACATGGTGGACGAGTGATATTTTTGGATGTGGCCAAACGGTCAAACATTATGTTTGACAAGCAAATTTCAAGATTTTAACCAACAATGTTCAATCGTTTGGCTAGGGCCTTAAACATGGTTAAAATGTGCAACATTTAGTGTTTTACTTTGAGACCAAGTTGGTTAATGCTTTCACAAGGATCTTAGCCTTTCTGTTTAAGTTTTATTTCATATTTTTAGTCTTTAGATCAGAACTACACTGACTACAATTTCTGGAGAATATCTCTGGAATGCCTTCAAATAAAACCAATTTTAATTACGGACAAGTCAAAATATATATTTTCAGTATAATTTTAATTGTAGAAATTTGTGCTTTTAACGCTTTTAATATGAATAGATAACTAAATAGCTTTGTTGACAGAGGATTTTCCTTAAAAAACATGAGTAGTACCTAAGAGTGTTTTAGAATTAATATAATCAATACGCCTTTTCAAAGAGGTCTGAGTCAGTGCAATATTTCTCTGGAAGATGGTGGACATCTTGAGTAAGGGAATCCCTCCATGTCTAACTAACTGCATGTATTGCAGTTGCTTCAGGAGTGATAGTGCAGCAAACCTGTGCTTCAAATTCACATTTAAATTGACAAAAAAGAAATAAAGGATTCAAGTCCTTGCTTATCTGCTCAAGGAGGCATTTAATCAAGTATTTTTCTTTTTGTTAGTTACTTGCATCTTGTTTCCAGAGTTTCTGGAGATATTTTCAACATTTATTGAAGTATATCCTTTTCTCACTTTTTCTTTCTTATTGGTGAATTTGAAGCAAAATTTGCTTTACTACCTCTCCTTAAATCCTAATCCTGGTCATTGAATGCAGGGAGGATTCCCTTATTCAAGACGCCCACCATCTGCCAGAAAAATGTTATGCTGACCCAGACCTCTACAAAAAAGTATATTATGGTGATTGTCTTGTCATTGTGTGAAAATACTGACCAATAATGTTTGCTTAGAAGTCTTCTCAAAGTACACGTGGGAACATGCAAGCCAAAGTCTCCTTTCTGGCTTTGTGACCCTCAAATTCAATTTAGTCTTGTGTTGTATTCTTTGAAAGATTTCCATGGTTTTACCCTTGTGTGGTGGCAATTATTTCATCACAGGTTTATGCTCAAAACCGATTTGTCAATCCACGGAAAATAATTATTAAAAGCACAAACCTAACAAACATTTCTCAACGTGTCACTCAGTTTCGAACCCTCTCTCTTCCTATTCTTGTACAAGATCGGAAAACATAATTTTACCCCGATGATTGAAGCTATAAAAAGATGATCTGTTACCAAAAGTTTCCCATGATTTATGAGCAAGTTCAGCAGCGGCATGAACGTCTTTCAGTTCTCCAGCAACTCTCACAATTCCGAAGACGGACACGATTAGGCCCATCATGACTTGAGCAATAATGTCGATGGGTAAATTGCCAAATTCTTCCTCGGTTAGTTTGAGATACGTCTTGAATTGAATAGCAGAATAACCAGCATGAGCTAATGATATAATTCCGAATGCAACTAAGCATCTACCGAGCAGACTCATCGCTAATATAACGGCGTAAATATGCCTAAAAACTTCACGCAGCTTCTAACTTCTTTGCTTCTTTCTTCAGGCTTAAAATTCTGATGTACTTCATGTAAATAAAGCATGGAAAATTACCAAACCTCGTTTTCATTTGCGGACACAATTTTCGCGCAGAAAAAATTTGGCGAACAAAAACGCCTGTTTTTAACGGTTTGCGCGGAAAGGGGATCATAAGGTCACAAGGTTTAGGGAACAGAATTTGGGGAATCTATCGCGGAATATGGAATTGTAACAGTTTTTGACGGAATGACGGGGTTTTCCTTCTCTGCCAGACGCGGTTATTCTCAAAAAGCGTATGCGCAGAACGGAATTTTTACACGTTGACGCTTTGGTAGAATTCCTTGGCCGTGGTCTTGCGAAAAAAAGATGTGGTGAAAGATCCGGATGGATCCTTTTCTAGAAAGGTCACTATAGTCTTCTCGTTTGCACGGCTACGCATGGATCCGTTCAGGTTTTGAAACGGGATCATTTTAGATACGCTAGAAAAGCGGATCCATTTTGATTGGTTCCCGTGTAGATGCAATGAAATCGTCCCTCAAAAATTCTTTTGCGTAAAAATGCAATATGCTTGTTTGATTCTGTATTCGCTAGCTATTACATTCGGTCTGATGGTCTTACTCAGGGCATCTTTTAAGGAATTTTGACTAGTGGGCCAAACCATCGAGAGGGCCCGATTCCCTAAGAAATAGTTTAGTCAGAACAGCCCTGAAACCTCTGAGCATCAGATTATTTATCGAGGAAATGAAGCGGGTCATGCTTTCTCTAGAACTTTGTAACTTCAGTGGCCTGTTGCATACCTCTATTGACCGGGGAAGAAGTAGTTTTCCGTCAATTAAGTAAACATGAGATGAGACAAGATGAGTGTGCCAAAGGCATTCTTTCAAAAGGGGTACGGGGGCATGCTCCCCCGGAAAAATTTGGAATTTTATGTGTCCAGAGTCGCTCTGGTTGGGTTTCCGTGACTGAAAAAATATGCTATATCTAACTAAAAAATCATTCTATTTCACCAACTTATTGAAACATGCCAACATTCCCCATCTTACCGAGCAGTTCATGGTTTTCCCACCTTTTTTTGAAGTAGGTGGTTGGTCTTGTGTGTTGCTTCAATTGGTTTCTATAGCGCCATTGATGCATATTTAGATATTGACTGAAGTTTCTTTATGGGTTTCGAGCTGAAACGATCGGCTTGGTGACTAATAAAATGCATGTGGTTTTCATAGTAGTATTTGATGTGATTTTCAATACAGAACAAACGGTGAACCCTATATTTAGGAAACTATTATAACAATTTTGTTTAGAAAGGGCCCACACTAGTTGGCCAAAATCCGAAAATTTTGCTCTACTACTGGGCCAGGAAGAGGGCCCACTGGGCCAATGGCCCAGTAGTTACAATGTTAAAAGATGCACAGTTTCATATTCAGCCGATATTCTAAGTTTCTTAGGGCTTATTCAAAGGCCAACATCAGCTTGTTCTTATGTATTAACATCTAGACAAAATCAGGCTCGTGCTCTTTTCAACTTGTTCTTACGATAAAGAAGATAAAGAATGCAAAAGAAGCACTTAAAAGCAGCTCCGTTGCAGCCCCCGGAACTTTTAATTTCTTCGACATCTCATTTCTGTTTGTCATCTGATCTCATAAATTTTTTTATCAGAGGCAATACAGTAAAAAACTTCTCTCCAATAAGACTTATTGACTCTGGCACCTGTATCATTATCAATTTTTATAACCTTGCACAGTCATGGTAAATTTTGAGCTCAAACACTCAAAATCTCTGTCCTCTACTTAAGAACTAAGAAGCTTTTTTATACCGCAATTCGATAGAATAGAGCATTCACTTGCTTGATCGATGTAAAGAGGGCGTAAGTCAGATAGCCGAACCGCTGTTAAAGAGTCAGGGGTTCATGTTTTGTTCCAATTAACTGGAAAAATTAGGATATAGCTTAATAAAATATCATACAAGAAGGATAAATTGCTTGGAGATCTTCGAAAACCACACGAGAAGATAAAAGAATAAGGGCTTATATAATAATAATCATTTATAAAAAATTCCAAATAATTATCTATAAAAATTAGTCAAATGAAAAAGTAATGAACATTCAAACTTGTATATGTCTAAAGGGAAATGATTACCCCAAGCAGATTCAGATATTTTAATATTGCAACGAAAAGAAATTTTTAAACCCAGAATGCAATTCTACAAAATATTCGAGCAAAGCTTTAACTCAGCAAATAATAATGTTATTCTGCTCGAGGAAACATTAATTGAGGCTCACCTATTGCTTTTCGAAGTCTTTAAGCAGTATATAAAAAGTATTTTCTTTATTTATGATTAGATGAGTTCAACATAGTTAGCAGGGAAGAGCCCGAATTGACCATTAGGCCCAGTGCCTCGCCACCAGCCTTCGTCTATTTGCTCGATATCTGTTATGACGTCATCTGGGTCAAATGTAATTTCTGTTTCGTCACCTGAAATTGCAACAAAAATTAATTATGTCTATGCTTAGGCAAGTATTACGTTAGCAAGTAATAGACGTTTCAAGAGTAGAAATAGAAAGGCTAAAATCAATCAGCGATGTGTTGAGTCTATGTAAAGGATGTGTGTGGAATATGTGTGATATTTAAGAAAATATCTACGAAACCCAGTAAGATCTGATTGAAACATAAACAGAGATTTGTGAAATTTAAAATGAAAATTGGTTAAAAATAATTAGAAATGAAGGCAGGATCAATGAAGTCAAAACAGAAATGTCAAAACAGAAATGTCGAAACAGAGATATCGAAACAGAAACAGAAACAGAGGTATCGAAACAGCAACAGAAACAGAGATGTCTAAACAGAAACAGAAACAGAGATGTCGAAACAGAAACAGAAACAGAGATGTCGAAACAGAAACAGAGATGTCGAAACAGAAACAGAAACAGAAACAGAGATATTGAAACAAAACAGAAACAGCAATATCGAAACAGAAACAGATACATAGATGTCGAAACAGAAACAGAAACAGAGATATCGAAACAGAAACAAAAACAGGGATGCCGAAACGGAAACAGAAACAGAGATGTCGAAACAGAAACAAAAACAGAGATATCGAAACAGAAACAAAAACAGAGATGCCGAAACGGAAACAGAAACAGAGATGTCGAAACAGAAACAGAAACAGAGATGTTGAAACAGAAACAGAAACAGAGATATCGAAACAGAAACAAAAACAAAGATGCCGAAACGGAAACAGAAACAGAGATGTCGAAACAGAAACAGAAACAGAGATGTCGAAACAGAAACAGAAACAGAGATATCGAAACTGAAACAAAAACAGAGATGCCAAAACGGAAACAGAAACAGAGATGTCGAAACAGAAAAAGAACCAGAGATGTCGAAACAGAAACAGAGATATCGAAACAGTAACAGAGATATCGAAACAGAAACAGCAACAGAGTATCGAAAGAGAAACAGAGAATTCGAAACAGAAACAAAAACAGAGATATCGAAACAGTAACAGAAACAGAGATGTCGAAACAGAAAAAGAATCAGAGATGTCGAAACCGTAACAGAAACAGAGATGTCGAAACAGAAAAAGAATCAGAGATGTCGAAACAGAAACAGAAACAGAGATGTTGAAACAAAGACGCAAAGATGTTTAAACGCAGAAAGAAACTTTTGAAGCATAAAAAGAGATATGTGACACAGAAACAAAAAATGTGAAATCCATTGCAAGACAATAAGATCAAATATTTTGAAAACCATTGAAAATACGCATGGATTTTAAGATTCTAAAATTTGACTCACAATAACATTAATTAGCAAACTTACTTGCTTGATAATCATATAACGCTCGAGCTCTGAGACCCTGTGACGCTGGTTGACTCTCTTCAACAGTGCTGGGCTAAAAGACAGATCATCATAACATTTAAAACTAAGAAACCTCTCACTGAGATGGTGCATAACAAAAGAAAGGAAAAAAGCATGATTTTTAGGCTAGTTAAACAGCAATAAGGTAAAATTCAACAGTTTAGTAATGCCTGCAAACATTTAAAAGCATTAGGCCTAATCTCTCATGTCGTTTGCATTTTAGAACGGAAGACTTTAGAGAAGTTGATCTGGAAACGAGAACGTCTGCGGGTGCGTTTCTTTTAGAGCGAAGCAGTTTGATTCGACATTGTACCGTTCTTTTCATCGTAGTACCGAAGCTACTTCGCTTTCCTGACCGAATCAAGCGAATCGCCTTGGTAGCAATTCGCTTTTATTGCTGCGAAGCGAAGCAACAAAAATTTTCTTTGTTCTTTTGGAACTGATTCGGTTTTTCGTTGTTGTTTCTTGGTGCGTCTTTAGGTTACGTGATAATTTAGGACTGGGTCGAGTCTGATTTTCGCGCCAAAATGGCTGGAAAGGAGGCGAAGCCAACTTTTTAAGATTTCTGTCAAGATTTGTCAGCTGTTGGATTAAAATTCTGATTTATTGCGTGGATTTTCATAGTTTGTTGCGACTGCTACTTGAAATAGGCTAGATACTTCTTGGAAACTTGAAATTTGCTTGAAAGACCGAATCAATGAGTTCTTTTCGTTTTGCTTCGGTTCCACGTCTTCGTAGAATACCAGTATGTTTTGAACCAGCATATTTTGCACCAGTATGCTTTGTATCAGAATGCTTTGAACCAGAATGGTTGCCTCAGCTTGTTTTGTACCAGTTTGTTTTGCACCAGTATGTCTTGTACCAGTTTTTTGTACTAGTTTGTTTTGTATCAGTACGTTTTGCCCCAGTATACACTACTGAGGCATGTATTGTGACCAGTAGACGAGGTATCCGTAAAAAACGTATATATTTTGGCATCAACGAAGCTATTAAAACATAATGCACTTAAAGCAACAGATAATATTGATTTTAGACGTACCTGCTTGGTAATCGAATAATGCCTTGACAGTCATGCCAGATGATGACGTCACTTGGGCTTGCGCAGATGACTAAAACAGAACAAGCACAGAGGTAAGATGACATACGAACAGAACTGCAAAAATACGTTAAAAAGTCCATGTTCGGTTTTGGGTTAGGTTTCGGTATAATAATCAATAAAACAGTTGCAGAAAATTTAAAATTAAGAAAAGTATAAACATGATCATCAGCTACTGTATCGTACAAATTGTCATCTCTGGCAGGTTCCTTGACGAAGAAAACAAGTATCAGTAAATTAATATTTTAAAAGTTATATATATTATACATAATATAACACAGATAATAAATAATACATAATACTTTTCGGACTTCTAGCTTAGCCAAGGGTATACTTTTTGGCAATTTTGGTCTAGAAAAGGGTATCATATTTGGCGATTGAGCGGTCAGCTTTCGTCTTAAGAAATTTCATTGCAAACATTTCAAAAAGAAGTTGGTAAAAGGAATGAGTCGATCTTTAAATTTTCAGACTTAAGACCAACAATTTCGAGCGTATTTGTCTAGCCAAGGGTATC
Source organism: Chrysaora quinquecirrha (assembly GCA_014526335.1). NCBI lineage: Eukaryota > Metazoa > Cnidaria > Scyphozoa > Semaeostomeae > Pelagiidae > Chrysaora > Chrysaora quinquecirrha. The sequence goes on along the minus strand of JACTAT010000039.1, from coordinate 2,527,541 downwards.
ATTTTGGTAGAAAGTGGTCTAGCCAAGAGTAACATTTTCTCTTAAAAACTAGTCTAGCCAACGGTAACACTTTGAATATGCCGGCGACAGACACCTACCCAAAATTTTGCCAAGTACCCCCCCCCCCCTATGTGGTACCAAGTATCATGTACTCTATGTTAAATTCGTGTATTAATGGTATTCAACAATTGCCTACCAATTGGTTAGGGGTAACTCAAATGCACTCTGAGGTTTAATGGCGATTCCAGAACACATTTGTTTTGAAATCATAAAAAATGCAAACCAAAAAGAACAGTCAAAGTAATCCTGAGAATTGAGATTGATTATCAAGCTCTTTCCGACAGAGAAAGAGCAAATCCTGTTATTTAAAGTCGGGTTATCTTTCTAAGTAAGAATAACTCAGCATATAGTTCATAGCAAACATAAAATAATCATCGCTATCATTTTCAATGGAAAAACGCGATCTTCATAATTAAGACATGAATTTTTTATCAAACATTTGTTCATTCTCACCTGTGATGATGGTGTTTCTTCAGCAACCGTATCATAGACATTATCTTGTTGCTGAAAAACAATTTTACACAAGATTAACTTAGACCTGTTTTTGTGTTTTGCATCATAGTCAATAGAAAAAAAAACTGTTTATACTATTGACCATGCTTGCAGACATTGGATATATTATATACTTGATTCTTTTTTTGCTTTTTTTATGTTTAGTTGAAGATTTATTAATGCATTAGTGGAGTAAACTGTATTCTATCTTCTTGTACTGCATTGCATATACGTATATACACACAGAGGCAACTGGTCAATACGCAACTAGGGCTAAGATTTTGTTAACAAACTTTTTGGATGAAATAGCTTTCTTTATAAAGTACATCACTGCAAAAGAGTTAATTGCATTGAAAAACAAGAAAAGGGCCAAAATAAGAGTTTTTGGGGGGCATCAGTCATTCTGTGAAGGCTGAAATACTAAATATTTTAAGCAAATTTGAATGCCCTTGAGGGCTTGACCAAAGTCCAGTTGCCACACCACAACGGTTTCAAAGGAGAAATTCATTTGTTGGAATCTCTTACACTCGTAAATTCTAGTGATTTCACGGAAATCCTTTGGAAATCCTATTGTTTTAACAGGAATCTATAGGCCCTCTACACACTTTTTTTTTTATAAGAATACCTTATTTTTTGCCGAGCCTCGATTATTCTTAAGCTTATTCGATTTTGAGCCTGAAAATATTCTTAAATTATTCTTAATCATCAATGTTGTAAATTGGCCTGAAGATCAAGAGAAATAAGTCAAATCTTTGTCATTTGTTATTTTATTAATACAAAGAGTTACTGTATCAAAGAGTCAGACAGGATGTATGCATTTCAAAACAAATACAGTTGCCTGACAATCACACTTATTGTGCAGTGTAAAAAACGCAGAGAAATAAAAATGATCCTCGTCAATCTTGAGCCTCAGATTATTCTTAAAAAATTCTTAAATTTCAGCAATTTTGAGCCTGAATATTCTTATAGACTGTATTCTTATAAAAAAAAGTGTGTATGGGGCACAGTATTAAATCCCCTTAAACAAGTCTCCTGAAAGGTTTATTTCTGGGACAGGGGTGGGGGTACCTTGGTGGTTGTCATACGGGAACGGGGGACGTACTTTTTTCAAGTATCACTATATAGCCAGTTTATTATTAGATTGTACGTTCATTTCGCAAAAACTAAGACTCGTGGTTTTCAGAGTCCAGAAAAGTGTTCAACTATCCTCCCGACAAAAATACCCCTAAATTAAAACCTTCCTCACTTAACGATGAAAAATAGGCGTGTTTTGGGAGTGGCAAAATATTTTCTATTGTTCTAATGGACCTTCCTCCGGTCAATGACCGTGTGACCGCAACTTTTCCGTGACTCTGGTGGTTTTTAAGGTGTTTATTATACAATGTAAAACATGTCAAACTGGCGAAGAAAATGTTTAAAAAATCGAAAAAATTGGATAACAAATTAGCGACAAAAATTCTTATTAACCATTTGGGAAATAAGCAAGCAAAAGCTTCTTTTCTATTCTATATGCTCCTGACTAAAATCTAAATTCGATTGATTTGGTAAGTTAAATATTTACTTGTCCGTCGCAAAAGATTTTCTTGAATATACAATACTGTACTTCCATTCGAATAAAGATGATTTGCCTGCTTGCCTCAACCCCTCATCCACCCCAAGTCGTCATCGTCGAATTGGGATGGCAAAGCAATACTCTAGGAAACCTTGCAGAGTTATAGCTAAAGCAGATGACATCGATGACCAGGTTCCATTTCAATCGGAATCAAAGTAGGAAAAAGCCAGTGAATAGTGATCGTAAATGCCATTTCCTGCAACCAGACTAGGATTATGAATCACATGGAAAGCACGTGCTTCCAGTGCCCGACATAGCCCTACCCAAGATATTTAATATTTTTAATTGAAACCTTTTGACGATGACGAAAATCGGCACTAAATTGCTATTATCCTAGCCCAAGGTTGCTGTCTTCCATAAACTTTATGTTTTTTAGTCTAGTATAGTTGCTGCCTGCGACTGACTGCAACCACTGCAACTGATCCCACCCGCCCTAAGCACTTTGTTCTCGACCAGCTTCCATCGGAAATCCATCTTTCAAGACAAGTGAAAACGGACAATGTGGAAGGTGATTGGGTTCAGGGATTTTTGGTCTGCATGAAGAGAAAATTGGCTGAACTGAACGTATTTGTTTTCTGGGTTACATGTGATAGCACAGGGAACGCAGGCTAATCGATCATCGCATACAAGCAGCATATGTGATCACTTCTTTGCCGATGATCGAACCTAGATCAGGTTTGCATACAAGAACCAGGCTATACATATCTTGCTTACCTCTTGTGTCTGGTCAACAAACTGATCCTGGGCAGCTGGTTCTTCGGGTTGTTCTGGTTCCTCTTCAACATGCACGGGTTCTTGCTTGGGAACCGGAGCCGGCTCCACCGCCGGTTTTACAGGCTCTGGAAGTTGCGGTGTGGGCTCCTCGGGTTGGCGTACTGGTTCTACTGGTTCATGTGTAGGTTCTGCAGGGCGGGGCACAGGTACAGCTACGGGTTTTCGTACAGTCTTCTTTGGAGCAGTCGGCGGAGGAGCTTTTTGCTGTGCAGGAGCTTCGAAGCGTTTTCGCTCCTCATCCATCGAAATTTGCCTTCCTTTTATCATTTTCTGCGCCTCCTGAAACACAAATTGGATAATGAAAGTAAACGTCTATGTTCGAAACCAAAACAATGTAGGTACAAAATGATTTTTTCCGTTTTGGTTTCGACCAAAATGCTAGTTTCCCGAACTAAACTACCGCAAAATCTTTCATATTCCATACTGAGCCATGGTAGACTTATTACCTGAGTCGTAGTTATCGCTATTGAATTGAATGGCTGGACGCTCAAACTAACGACTCATTCAAATTCGTTTGCGAAAGTGGACTGACATTTTTTTGCCTCGTTTCCATAATTCTGTTCGATTGAATCGTTCGATGAAATCTATTAGTCTGAAATTGGGCTCTTTGGTGCAGGCTCAATTGGTCGTCGCACTCGCACCAGTTCTGCCGGACCGGACACAGGGAAGGTAACAAGTTTTCGCAGGCTTCTTTGGAACAGTCGGCGGAGATCTGTAACACTGGCATCAATAAATAACCTCCTGTAATGTCAGAAAAAATCCCAGTGCGTCAAATCAACGTCAAATCAACTTGTTTTCTGAGCCCGAGCAAATGTGAGTTTAGATTGCTGTGAAGACTTTTGGAAGGAGGAAATGGCAAGGAGACAAAAACCCAAATGAGTACAGCCGTACGGCTAAGTACAGCTTTCCCGTGAAAATATACAGCAGCTTAGCATTAAATGACGTTTAAACAGAGTTTACCTCTGAAACAGAAGGTTTATGACTAATTTTTATAACCTATAATTTTGCTGCAAATCAACTGCTAAGAAATATAGTTTTATACGATTTTAAAACTAGCTTTACGAACAATAAAAATGTTTTCATAATCAAGCAATTTAACAAAACGTTCTACTTTTATATTCTTTAAATTTTCCACAATTCCACGCATAACTTTAAGGTCAGTTTGATAGTTTAATTTTCCAAAAACTTAACCGTAAAGAGAATTTGTAATGCTGTTATTAAATTATTATAAGTTAAAGTTAATTGAATCGGTAAAACGAATGAAAATAAACCCTCGGTTTTCAACATATAGACACAAAAAATCGTTTGTATGTTACATACCACTATCTTTCGTTAGGATGAGGGTGACGGTGCAAGACAGATGACAAGTTCTGAGGTCTGGAACCTTATACACGTTTTTTTTTTAAAAGAAAGTGGTAGAAAGTAGTACTCAACATCTTAAAAACTTAAGAAAGTTCTATACTGGATTCTTGAAACTTAAGAAAGTTCTGTTTCATACTTTCACTCCTAATGTTCTGTGTGTTATTTTTGCTCTTCTATTCAGTCGCTCATCTTCCTATTATACGAGTCTAATGATTATTTTCTTTGAAAAACGTGGTATTTGTGCAATGTATACAGTGCCTTAAACTGTGCATTCTTAGAAATACTGTATTCCAAAATTTTTTGCTAAGAAAGGTACAAGAAAGTTTTGATACTGAAAACATGAAATATCTAAGAAAGTTTCAATACTGGCCCAAAAAACTTTCTAATAAAGAAAAAACGTGTAGGCCGCCAAGTGATCTCGGCACTAGTCACATTTCAATGGAAAACTACTCAGCACTTAGGTCTGGAACCCTGGAACCTAATAAGTACCGAGGTCTGGAACGTAAATGAATGTCTAGGGATCTCGACACTAATCACTAAGAATGGAGTACGTGAAGAGATTTCCCATGGAAAGTAGTCTAAGTATGAATGCATGGGTTTTGCAAAAGGTAAAACCATGGGCAAACATAAAATTAACGATTTGTAAATGAATTAAACATTCTGTCTTAAGATATTATAGTTTAGCCAATCAAGAGATTTGTTATCAATATTTGTTCGGAGATAGACGACTTAAGTCTTCAGCAGGACCGTCCCTCCATGAAAACGAAAAGGATGGCTTCCGTGGCATTTGCCCATGACATAAAACAATGCAATATTGCTATGACCAAATGCCTCGGATTGAACGGTGGCCCCCGAAATACCACATTTTGTGTAATCGTCTACTCGAATCATCTGCATTTCGCATGCGCGATGACTCAAAGACGGGGGAAGCAAGGTTTGTTATGGACGCTGCAGACTTTGGCCATCTAATCTCCCCAACAATATTAGCGTAGATATCTTCATTTTTCTTTCTATATAGGCCAAATGATTAATCAACATACGAATTGTTACGTAGCAAAATCATCATGGTCTTGTATTTTCTGATCTTGCGATGTTTCAAAGGCAGGGTTCCTCGTTTGAACTCGGCTATCTCGTTTCTTGGAAGCAGCACTTGACTCCCTGTGTCGCTGTGCATTTTGAGACGGAGAGCTACCACTTCGTGATCTGTTTACACTTCTAACAGTTTTCAGTTTCGCTCTGAATCTCTCCATTGTGTTCTCTTGCGGACGAAACACAATCACGAACATTTTAGGCCCATATATGATGACAAACATTGCAGATGTAGATATAAATGAAACGAGAAGAATCGTCAATTCTCGTTCATTTTCCAACTTTAAACTGAAGTACAGCGGCAGGAAACACAGCCAAGCCAAGCAAAACGAAAACATTGCGAAACTTGTGTAACGAGCTTCGTTGTAATTTTCGGGCAATTTTCTCGCTCTAAATGCGAAAATACTACATGTCAGCGAAATTCCAAAAATGTAGCTGAGCAAAGCTAGGAACAGAACTTTGTAGTCTTTGCCACAAGAGTATGTAACGATAATCTCCCCATTGCTACGATCAATTTCTTCGGTAAGTTTCGGCCGAAAAACGAAAAAGAAGGTAACGCAAACGATGCATGCGATTAAGGTGAGGACAACGACTGTTAGAATTTGCAATCTGTTGTTCAATACACGACTGTTTTTAGCGAGTCGTCCTGAGCCAGAAGCTTTGAAGATTCGTAACAAACGATCAGTTTTCGTGAAGGTGACGGAGACAGAAATAGTGTAGAAAATGATGAAATAGAATGGTCGTGCAACGCAGCTAGAGATTGAGGGTTCCATAAAATGCAGCATTGGCATCAAGAAGATCATCAGAATGCTTGAAAGTTGAATGCATGATAGTTCACGGTTCAGTGCTTTCACCAATGGCGTTTCCCATCTGTATCCAATCACTACCATCACAAACAAAACCATTATTATCGCAGTTACAGTTAAAATAATCACAAAAATACCCCAAAAATTGCTCGTTGACAAATTGGCAAGATTGGGCGTGATGCATGCAGTTTTGTTGTTATTAGGTACAGTTCCCTTTTTACACGAGGAGCACTTCAGTTTTCCGTAATTAGGCTGCACTTGATTCTGAGGGCAAACAACGCATGTCCAGCAACATGGCTTTGAAGTGAAAACTAAAGCATAGAACCCTGGATCACACACCTCTGAGCAAATCGATTTCGGAGGTATCGAACTCTGATTGGGAAATACGAGTTTTGAACCTGGTAGAATCTCAAGCTTACGTGAAACTGAATCCCACTGTCCAACTGTGAAAAATTCAAGATTCCCATTGACATTCTGATGAAGATTCGTAAATGAATACGATGCTACACCAGGATCGCCATTCTTATTGAAATTCACATGTAGATTTGCTTTCCCCGTGAAGTTGATCTTCTGAATTTCTTTTAGAAGTTGCTCCCCAGTGACTCGTGATTTGTGCAGTTTGGTTTTGTTGAACAAAATCTCATGCAAGCTATGTGCTGCTGCGTAAACAGCATCCATTACGTTAATGTATTTATTTCGTGGCAAGGACGAAGCACCTGGGGTTACAATTGTGTTGCATCTATATTTTCCATTACTCAACGGCACGCAACCCTTACTACCCCAAAACTCATCCAACCATGGATTGTAAACAGAGTTATTAGGGGTAAGGGTTTCCAAGTGGGTCTCGAACGGGGTATATTTAACTGCGGCGGGGATAATCCCGAGCATACCACTGACAACTCTGGGGTGAATTCTCGTGACCAGATTATTACTGCCCCAGGTTTCCGTGGCAATCCAAACTCGATCGTAATAATTCTGCCTTTCTGCTTCCTTTAGAAAATGTTCTGCTTGGGGATATTGACACCATAATACTGTTACCATAGATCGTTTGTCCTTTGCTAATTTATTGACAATCGACTTTATTTTCATCTTCCCTTTATCATTATCTGTTACATCAAAAACATCACTCAATGCAACGCAGAGGTTCTCTTTCTCAAGCAAAGGGAGAAGATTTTCCACACCTAGTCTCCCATACGCATCATCTGAAGCTATAAAGGATACATACTTCCAGTTAAATTGCTTCAAAATATCGATAATAAACAAGGCCTGGAAATTATCTGGTGGAATGGTGCGTAGAAATGACGGGTAGTTCTTCTTATTCGAAAGTGCTGTTGATGTAGATGAGTAACTTATTTGTGGCATAACAACCGAACGTGCACCGAGAACACTGGCGATTCTCGTGGATGATGACGACGCGGCATCGCCAACCACGGCAATCATTGGTGGCTTTGTTTTGTTACAATAGCATTTAGCAGCATATTGAAAGACAGCTTTGTTTTTATTTTTAGACGGCACAGGCATCACGTTTGGTTCTGGTATGATATCAAGCGCTGCCTCGAGGCCTAAGTATGCATTGCAAGAATCATACAAGGCGTACCCCAAATTGATACCAGGAAGTACGGTCGTGCTGTTGTTGATTTCTTCAATGGCGAAAAGGAAAGCTTGAGTCCAGGTCAAACCAGCTGGATTGAAGACAAATTGTTTTTTATTTGATGAATAATAATGAACAGGGAAAATTCCTGCTATTACGTAGTCTGTGTTGACGTTTTTATGCCATGTCAAGTTTGTGCAATGGTGATCATGACCATGTGTTTTTGATAAAGAAAACCATGACAGCAGAATCAAAAGTGAAACTTTCAATAAAGCCAGTGGAATCATAGTTCGGTAATTGAATTCTGCAATTTTCGATATAAATTTTCAACGTTCACAGCTATTTCGTGATATTAAAATCGCCAGATAATGTGACTTTACCACAGCCAAAACCAGTGATATAAATAATTTACTTGCTATTTTGTATCAACACGTAATTCCCACGTCGTTTTTCAGCCTACAGATTAAAATTTTGAAAAACTTGATGCTTGAAAGAATATTCCAAATCTTGAATGGCTGCGGATTTAATTTAAACTGTAAACAAACTGTAAATAATGGCGTAGATATTTCTTGATTTTAAACAATTCTTTTGAAGAACACCATGCGTGCAAAATGTGACTGCAGGATATCGACTGTCTCCTACCAACGTCAAAACCAGCTTACAGGTAAACAATTCTCCTCCTGACCTGTCTTTATCGATTATTCACAAATCTAGGATTATTCTCGTTCTTTGTTCTTCAGTTTCAAAATCAGTTTCGTGCAGGCCAACATTATTCTTCGTCATTCATAATATCAACTTTTGGGGTTTTCCTTCCTCCATTCTTGCCAAAATCAATCTTCACGCCCACCTTGGTTCCGCATGATTCCAGTGTCAGGCCGGGGGTGGAGCTTAACAGACAAAAATTTGTTGTCAACAAAACAAACATTTCTCTTCTCCTGTCAAAAACTAGCGGGTAGAAGAAATTAATAGCAAACAACTCTGTTTTAACAAATTAATTTTGACATGACGCTGTTGATCTATAAACAAAGAGTTTTAATCATTTCTCGAATCTCAACACAAAAGAATATTAATAAAAGGGCATCGACGCTTTTATAGAACAAACAGGGGGGCAACATCACATCGAAGAAGAATATTGAAAATTTGTTAAATATTGTAGTTGCTCCAAGAAAACCAAATGGAATTGGCCTGGGCGCTTATTTTATACTTTAGATTATTAGGGGGCGTCTGTTGGAGAAAGAGGAACAAGGGAAATTTATTTTTAAAATCACAGAAAAATGCGTTGAAATTCACAGAAAAAGGCTTTATTTTACTGTCTACAGCTTTATGTTTCGGGCGTGTTAAACAATTTCTTGAAAAGGGGGCGTTTGAAAGGAAAATTGCGTTCATACACTTTTTTTTAATAAGCAACTTGACTTTCGTCCAGCGGTCCAGCCCTCAAAGTTGCTTAAAATTATAAACATTTCAGCCCTCAAAGTTGCTTACTAAAACGTTGCTTAAAATTTTTTGTACCTACTAACAACCCCTGACTTCGCGGGTCAAAATCGTCATCTGTTAGGCCTACAACATGACTTTTGGGAGACAGTAAGTGGAAAAACGTTAGCTAACGAACTTCAACGTGCAAAACATAAGAACGAAGAACAATTTCCTAACACAAGAAAGAGAATAAGCTTGGTTGTTTGACTTCTTAGTTGCTTACAGTACTGTTATTCAATTGAGCCCTCAAGTTGCTTAATGTCAAGGCCAGTTCAGCCCTAGTTGCTTATTGAGCACTTGCTTATTAAAAATCATCTACAATTTTCTTGTTGGACTCTTTGGATACCAGTGAACCCCTTTTTCAGTCTGAGAAACCTCTGAATTCATAAAAAAAAAAAACAGTAGAGATCACCCCCAGATCACCCTGAAAGCATATTGGTATTTGTGTAGTATAAAACAGTTGTTGAAACTACATACTGTAAAACTAATTTAGTCTTTTTACAAACATATGTAAACATAAATTTTAGAATGTTTTGTTTTATTTTAGCGTCTTGTAGCACCTGCGACCATACTGAAACAATATTTATGAGAAAAAAATACAGGTGAAGAGGAAAGGAAGAAATCCTCAACAGGGCAAAAACTTCCTCGTGTTTCGCGTTTTGTACCTTCGCAATGAAATATTGAGGAACTTGGAAGAATCACTCAACTTCCCACGCAAATAGTCATCAATTCTAATTCTGGTTAGTTGAGTAATTTCTTTTCGAAACATGAGCTAATTAATAACAATTTTCGCGATGGGAAAGTCTCTTCCTTGCTCGAATGAATGACGTCATCATTTGCAAACAAAAATAAGTAGTATTGTGCCAGGCCAGGACTCTTGTGGAAGGCACAAGTTATCCGGTTGAACAAGCTCAAGTTGAAGTTACTAAGGCAGCATCTCGCAAACATTCTAGAAAACTCTTAGCTACGCAAGAATTCTGAAAGAAGTCTCTCGAAATCTATTGTAATAGCACAAAAGTTTAGGTACAGCAGAATGCCAATAGTAATGGGCCAAGACAGGACTCTTGTGGAAGCCAAAAGTTTATTGACCAAAGGAAAGAATTTTATAGCTAAAATTTCACACACATTCTACAAATAATAACTTGTTACTAGGGATCTTGGACCCACAAAAAATCTCTGGAAATCTTGTTGTTTCTAATGGAAATCCTGAAGCAAACCACCGGTCTCAAATAGCATCGTAACAAGACATGAGTCTTGTGGAAGGCAAAGAATTGTCTACCATGACTTGGAAACATGCAAACATTACGATAAAAAAGCAGATTTCCAACTGCAATAAGCGCATAGAAGTTCAGGTTAAAGGATTAAATTACGTATTAGAAACTTCCAATGTTTCCATAACACACTAGGAGTTTTTTAAAGGTTTTTATGAAATCAAAGGGACTTTTGCCAGTTGGAGAAGTAGGTCATAAGTGAAATCTCTTTATAAGTACCCCATTAAAACGGTTTTTAAGCAAAAAGTCCTTTTTTGCGACTCGTCAGGGACAAATTCCTCCACATGACGATGATCCCTCAAACAAAAGATGGGAGAATGCAAACGAAGACATTTCAAGGCTTTCATATCGATAACTCTGTCAAAAAAGATTTGCTTTAGAGCAAAATATTTGAGCATCATATTTACATGACAACAAGCAACGGATACTCATGAAATGACTTATGATATTTAGATAGCGTCAAGAGCAGTAAATATATTTGCTGATTTATAACACAACGTGCAAATATCAATTCAAACGAATCAACATTTCATTAAAATGGCAGCTGCTTAAAGAGAATCTCATAAAATACTTGAAAAACAACTACTGAGAAAATTAGAAAATTAGGCCACGCAAATAATTAGCTGCATGATTTTGAGATGAATGGTTAAAGATCGATGAAAACGCTATTGAAAAGAAAAGGTTCTAATTAAGATCCTTGTAGTACACCATAGGAATGATTACAATCACAGACCAAAGAAAAAGCTTTTGGGCAGAAAAGGATAAAGACCAGATCTTTGCAGTACGCCAAGATTAGATCTGTAGTACACCATTCTCAGAAAAAGAATTATTTACTTTTATGATCAAACTAAAAGTTTTCGGGAAGAAACAGTTTAAGCCTCAATCCTTGTAGTACACCATTCTCAAAAAAAGAATAGCTAAAAAAGATCATAAGCCTTCGAGTAGATAATGTCAAAGAATTAGAACATTGTAGTACACCATTCTCAAAAAAAGAATAGCTAAAAAAGATCATAAGCCTTCGAGTAGATAATGTCAAAGAATTAGAACATTGTAGTACACCATTCTCAAAAAGAGAATAGCTAAAAAAGATCATAAGCCTTCGAGTAGATAATGTCAAAGAATTAGAACATTGTAGTACACCAATCTCAGAAAAAGAAATTTCAAAGTTTGGTGAAGGTAGAATTATGTTTTAGCGTCAGACGCTAGGTTCTTAGAAGTAGATGAACTAACAAAACCTTTAACCTGGCTGTCACAGGGCCTCTTTTAACATAGTAACTAGGGCGGCATAGCCCCCCCCCAGTCCCTATCATTGCCCACCTAGAATCATAAAGTTGCCCCCCTAGTACAATGTCCTTTCAAAAGAAAACTGACAAGAAAAGCCAATCTAGGCCAATCTCGAGGTTGTATTTTGAAAATTTTCTGGGGAACATGCCCCAGGACCCCTAATTACGAACATCTCTGGTGCACTGTACGCCTTCCGCGCATTTACAGCCAGTTGTAGCATAAGTGTAACTTGTACGGTATAAATTATTAACTGAGGTAGAGATGCTCCCTTGTTATTTCTCCAGCTTTGCACGACTGGTTTTGCGCATGAATTCGTGACAAAAAGGCTAAGAGAAGAATGATTTGCCAAGACTGGACTTGCACTGTGAAAGAAAGCGCTAAAAATAATACAATAGAACAATAAGTCCCCTTACATTTTGCCCCTAGTTTTATCCCTTAAAAGAAGCCATGGGCTGTCACGCTTTCGTGACATCACGAGTTAGCTGGATAAGACCACGATGCCACAACACCTCAAAAACATCAGAGATAAATGAGAATGCTATTAAGTAAGAAAGATTTTAGACCAGATCCTGAAATGACTTTTCAACAGAAAAGGAGTTAGAATAGATCATTTAAGGAGAACATTCTCAGTAAAAGGAATCGTTAACATTATAGATCAATGAAACCCATTTGAGCAGGAAAGGTTTTGATCAGCCTGAACGAATTTTCAACAGAAAAGGTTTTACGCTAGATCCTTAAAGAACACCATTCTCAGAAAAAGGAATCATTAACAGATCAACGAAAAAGCGTTGCTGCAGAAAAGGTCGAAGAAAAGATCCTTGGAGTACACCATTTTTTAGGAATAAAATGGTTAACATTTATACATTTGAATGAAAAAGCATTCTAGCATAAAAATTAAGACTGATCCTTGTTGTACACCATTCTTAGAACTACTTCCCTCTGGAATATGGTCTCTAATTGGGAACGAGTACAGAAGCCTTCAAACGCAAAACAAAAATATTGACCTTGTCTCCTTTCCCTTCATCCCATGTAACCTGCAAGCAGACTCAATTCTTTCTCGTCAAAAGCGTAGAATAGTTATGAGATAAGAGTTATGAGTCTGCACGCAAGCTACCTTCTGTCTTGTCTAGGTTTCTCGCAACAATTATAATATCTCAAACCTGTAATCTTCTTCTTCTTTCTGAATCAGATCTGCTTCTGAATTCTTGATCATCTCGTTCTGCATCTTTGAGAGTTTCTTCATACTTTTTCTTTTCTTCTTCTTTTCGCTTCTGTTCCAATGCTCTATTTGCTGCTCTGTAATGCAAAAAAAAGTGACATTAGTAGCTCTCAAACAATAGTTCTTTCTTAAAGTTTAAAGGCCCTGGTGAAATGATCAAACATTGTTTGTCAGACATTTTAAATGTGCTAAGCATTGTTCTTCAAACATTTGAAATTTGCCTCTCAAACAAAATGATTGAAAGTTTGACCAAAAATTGCTTCAAAAATGCTTTTACTTGCGAGAAATGGACAACGTTTTTTATTTTTTTCCAAACATTGTACAGCAACATTTGTGGGACAAAGCTATGCCTGTCTGTTTGGTGCACCTTGCAAACTGGACGTCCTGAAGGAATATTGTTTGCAGTTTCCATACTATTTCAAGCACATAAAACCAAAATACCTTTGCTGGTCGATCGATCTTGATCTTTCACGGATAGCCTCTTCTCGAACTGTCGCCTCTTTTGCCTGTTTAAGTAAAGATAAACTACACTGTAGACTGATTACCTGAGTCGTAGATTCGCTATTGAATTGAATTGATGGACGCTCAAACAACCAGTTTGAGCGATCTCCTTCAAGTTCTAGCCTCGGCCTCATGAGCGATAACTGGGACTCAGGTAATCAGTCTAACTACACTGCATAACACACTTCATAATATTTTCTTTATTTTTCAATAAAACAAGATCTTTTTATCAGTGACTTTAAAACAATAGACCTAAACCCTTTTACACGCTTTTATTGTAAGAAAGACCTTTACAAGTAACCCCGGACTGAAAATAGCGTCAACTTTTCGCTATCTTCGAGAACGTATTTTGGACATTCTTTGAGTCGAGTAAAAGGTGATAAGATGCTAAACTATTGCTACATAAACACATGAAACAGGCAGGCTGAAAATGAATCAAAGTGTTTTAACAAAAAAAGTGAAAGCGGAATGATTATAGATAAAGTTCTTTGGCTTTCGATTTAGCAATTCGTAATAAGCAAGAAACTTAAGTGAGGGGATCTGAGAAACTTACTTCTCGTTCTCTTCGTTTGCGATCCTCTTCTTCCCTTTCTTTTTGAATTCTTATTTTTTCTTGCTCAAGTCGCGTCTTTTCGTCTTTCTATCGTAAAAAAAAAAAAAAAACTTCTCGAGGTTGGTGCTCATGAAATAGGAGCAAAGTACAATTACTCACTCAGTAATATCCTGACTCGTGTTCAGAAGATAGAAAGATAGAAAAGAATCATTTCAAACTATATATCAAATCGAAAAGAGCCAGAAAGAGTAAAGATGAGATGAGACCAGTTCAATTCAGATCAATAAGCCAATCAACAAGCTAATCAATCCATCAAAACAACAAACAAATCACGAAATAAACCAAACAGCCAAACAACCACAAAGCAATGAAATCACTCGCATAAAAAAAATCAGCTAGTCAATCAATCAGTCCATCAATCAATCTATCAGGCAACCAACTAATCAATTGAACAATCAACCAATCAATCATTCAACCAATCAACCAATCAATCAAAGAATCAATCAATCAACCAATCAACCAATCAATCAAAGAATCAATCATTCAACCAATCAACCAATCAATCAAAGCATCAATCAATCAATCAATCAATCAATCAATAAACCAATTAACCAACCAATCAAATAATCAATCAATCAATCAATAAACCAATCAATCAACTAATCAATCTAGCAATGAATCAGCCAATCAATCAATCAGTTAAACATTATGCTACATCGCTATCTTTAAATATAAATACTTTGCTAACTGACCTCCTGCTTACTCCAGAATGCATCTCGTTTGTTTGTATTTATCTCAGCTTCTGGGTTTATCTTCTTGTAAACTGCACCCTTAAAAATGAATTGTATTTTATTTATTCTTTTTGAAAAAGGTTTCCAAAACTTTTCAGTTTACAACACTATGTTATGCCACATGCAAGAAGTCAGGCAGTTGTCTGTATTTCATTTACAGGTAAGCTCAGATAAGGGTGATAAGCTTATGTACAAACATCAGATACACAGAAGCTTCACAGATAGGGAACAGTCAAAGAAAAAACAGGGGATTTGAGCATGCAAAATTTAGTGACATTAAAAGTGATAATTTTGATTAAGGGAAGGAACTACATTATATAAAAGCAAAGTAAGTGTGATAAGCAGTTTAAATTACTTACGACTGGTTTAATCTTTTCTGCTG